>OX155970.1:25932056-26224232 GCA_944548615.1 Micropterix aruncella
ATATATATATATATATATATATATATATATATATATATATATATATATATATATATATATATATATATTGTGACCGACACGATTTCTCGGTACTTAGGATACCTAGAAATCGATGTGGTCGCTTGTTTGTAGAAACTAAAATTATAAAGAAAACATTAAATCACTTGAACGATGACATTTAATTAGTAAAAGGCAGATAACAATAAGAAAATATGAATTTTAAAGAACTCTAGAAGTGAAATCTATATTTACAACTATAATATTTGATTAAAAACTTTGAAAACAATTAAAAACTTTGGAAATTAATATTTAATACATTTCAAAAACTCTGGAATCTAGCTCAGAACAATGGGACTTTTCTCAGAGGCCGGCTGATCATGAAGGGTCAACAGTCAGACGAGTGGTAGGTAGAAAACAGCAGAGTAGGGTAAGTACGATAAAATTTCAGTGATAGAATGTTCTGGAAAGCGGATTCAAACTTCCCGCCTTCAGCTCTAGGTCGCGGCGACGTCACGTGGTTACGTGGCGGTGACTGGTACGATTTACGCCGTTATCGTATCGTACGGTACGGCGACGATTAGCGGCGCTGGCGATCGACCAACCCGGCTCGGGCTGATCTTCAGGAAAGCTGGAATGGGCGTATTCTTGATTTCTGGAGTTCTTCAGCTGTACCCTTGTACCCCGACCGGCTGGAACGGTTGAATTCGGGAGTACTCTTCAAAACGGCTGGAACGATTGAAGTAGGCAAGGCTCCCAGAAGTTTGCCCCGTGGAAATTCTCCCCGTGGAAGTTCCTGAAATCTCCACTTAGACTAGGGATTCAGGTGTTGGGGTAGGAGCGAATAAGGGAAGCAGAGACGGCACCCTGCGTTCCGAGGAAATCGAATCTCGCTCCCCCAACTCAGGCAGATAAACCCTTCAAGAAGCAATACCAAGATATAATTATCGAACGTACTCACCGAGAAATATAATGTCTAACACAACAGAGAATGAAGACCAACTCGGAACTTCCACTAACTAGCGCCACGGCTCCGATTTAAAATGCCCGGAAAACGAGTTTTTGGCGCTTCATATAGGCTCATATCAAATGTTCCAGAATTTTCTAGTTCATACTCGAACAATCGATCATATCCGGTTCACCGTTTGCTGAGTATAAATTGTGTAGCTAATTTCTAAATTTTATTAATTTAATAAAGAAGTCAAAACCGAGATTAATTTTATTATAAAAACCTTTTTGAATTTATTTATCCCCAAAATTCAATACAAGGACAGGACCACCTTGACTCTATGTCGTAAAATGGTTACTTTATTAGAAATAAGTATTTTATCAAAATAAAAATTGCTGTTTTAAAATATTCAATGTTTTATTTATTTTGCATTTTAATAACCCAATCCCATAGCAATTTATCGCATAAATTATAATAAATTATTAAATATTAAGTCGCTGATTTCGACTCTTGCGGTTGGTAGACGAAATTCGGTTGTATGGAATTGGCAAAACTGCATATATGTCAAACGATCGGTGTCAGTGTCGTGAAACAACAACAATGGCGAGGATTGGGACTCAACACGCGATAAATTATGGAAATTCTGTATTTAATTCACAGAAATCGCGTGACAATATATATATATATATTATTTTTTACTCCCACATCTCCCTTCACTCCCACATCTCCGTTCACTCCCACATCTCCCTTCCTTCCCCCGCCTGGTAGATTAACATAGTAAATTTTTTTTTCTTCTCTTTCTTTAATTATAAAATTTATAAATTTATATATAAAACTTTTGTTGACTTGTTTAACTTTCGGAAACATGATTTTGGTTATTGTCACATGCTTTATAAGAAATTTAGTATAAGTACCTATTGTAACTGTTTGTTTACTAAATAAAATAAAATAAAATAAAAAAATAAAATAAAACGATCTAAAAGCGTTGAACTCAATTTTACAGGAGAGGTAAAACACTAAATAGCATACTTCCACTTGTTTATTTGTATATTTTGTATTTTTAGTTAATACCTTGGCTGATTTGTATAAGATCTAGCATTCGCAAATAATTTTTCTTTGCAAAAATGGGACCTATAAAAAAAAACCTTCGGTTAGATAGATCGTTTTGATCGCAATTGTATTGATAAATTTTGATTGCTACTGGTGTTATAAAAACAAAAAATTAAAAAATAAAACATTTAGGATTTTTTTCTTTTTCTACATTTCTACATGGTTAATCTTAATCTAATAAATCCTTAATTAATGAATATGTGAAAAATTCTCAAAATTAATATTATTTAAGTAAATATATGGATATGTCTTCTTAGAACCGACGTTGAGTGCCGCAACCGTACCAGATGACATTATTTTCACCATTAACATCAAACCATAGTAAATCATACATAGCCTGTAAAAATGTTTTCTTTCATAACGGTCTAGATATATTGTTTTTTTCGCACCTTTTCTTGTTTTTGGTATCCCTAATTTACATCATTAGCAACATTTACATTTGAGCTTCGTTATGTGAAAATGGTGCAATACTTTTTGTGGAAGTCTACGCGTGCTTGTAGATCATTTGACTCACTACATTACGTTACATTTTCGTAGTGTCCAATCGACGGCTAAAGACCGCTCTTGGACGTGTCAAAATAGTAAGTCTCGTTACTACTCTTTACTGAACATACATAGGTAGTCAAGGATTTAATTACTAGATTGTCAAACTATAAATATAAATAATCAAAATTGACTAAGGCCACATAATACGTGGTTTGATATTGCCGGATCTTATGAATTCCTTAGAATCGAATTTTTGGGTATTCTCGATTTGGCGTAGAACAGAGAGAGCTGTTTTAGAGCTAGCAGAAAATTTTGTTTGGACCTGAAGAGAGTCGAGGGGTCGGCTGGTTTGGCTAAGGACAACCAGGATTTTAAACTAGCTGACACCAGTATTTCAGTATTCAGTATTCAATTTATTCATTCAGAATATACAATAAAAGCATGAATTATGAATTAAAGCTAATTATCGCATATTAGAATTCGTCAGTTTATATGTAGATATAAAACTATTAAAGCATAAATATTAATTCGACAATAGCGTTGACTAAAGTCGGCTTTACACGGCAGACAAATAAAAAAAAAAAAAAATAGAGCTGAATCCATATACATGAGTACCTATATATGAATACATATAAAATAGATAATTATTATAAGAATATTAATAGTCATCAAGCACTTACACAAAAAATAATCACACAATAGTAAGTATCAAAACAAAATTGGAAAAAACAACGTATGTATATGATCAGGTATGTTACATTACACATTGTAATCCAGATAATAAATATTAAATTCATAATATTATAATTAAACAATAAGAGCTAAAATGAGGTACCTGAAAGTTACATATTAACGTTATTCCCATTTGAAAGAATTTGCATGTTCAAGAAATCACCCAGCTTATAGAAAGCATGTGTGGATTGCAGCTTTTGTTTAATAAATCTTTTAAACGCCTTTGTTTCCATCTTTCTTGTGGAGAGTGGTAGCTGGTTAAAAAGCTTATAGCTCAAATATCCAAAGGACTTTTGTGTCTGCGTAAGGCGTAGGTACTTTAGGCAGGATAACGTCATCACGTCTGCCTGTATTGTGGGAGTGGATATTCCCGTTTACCTCTTGTTCGTTAATATTTGATTTAGCATATAGTAGATATTGTAAGATATATTCAGACGTAAAAGTCAGTATTTTGTACTTAAGAAAATATGGTTCGCAGTGCGTGTCACGGGATACTCGTGCAATTGCTCTCAGTGCACTTTTCTGTAAAATGAAAACCCTAGAACTGTCTGTGGCATTCCCCCATATCAGTATACCTACCATAAGTCATTTTAGAATGGAAACAGGCATGATACGCAGTTATTGCAGCGATTTCACCAGCCAAGAATTTAATCTTTTTTATGGCATATGTGGTGTCTTTCCAAGGTGTGGGGGCTTCCAAGATGTGGGGCCTTCCCACGCGTGGCCTACATACAGACTCAACCCTTCAGGTTGTAAGGTGACGTCGGACGGCGTTGTCGAAATCCTCGTTTTTAACGTCGCTCGGGTCGTGTTTAATCCGCTGTAGGTAGTATTTCCAGGATATGCACTCGAGGTTTGTATTGTTAATAAAAAAGATAATAATAATTTTTACGTTTTAAAAAGCTTCTAAGCCATTAAAGTTTTTATTTCCTATAAAATGTAGTCTATTACACTATTTACGAATTTACAGTAATTGCGTTTATGCTTCAAAGCACGTACTAATAGTTCTACTTTAAATATGATCTCCGATATGATCTCCGACAAAGCACTGTTACAATATGATCTGCCCGGCACTTAAGTGTGATCTGCCCGGCACTTAAATGTGATCTGCCCGCAAGGCACTGTTAAATGATCTGCCCGATGGCACTGTTATTTGATCTGCCCCAATATCGGCGGGTAACCGACCTTATATAGGTATGACCGCTGCGGCCGGCCCAGTGGTGGGGCGGGTTGCACCCCGCCTCGCCCGCGGGCGCCGACCGACGCGTTGTTATATGTCGTTTCCGTAAAGCTAATGTACTATAATATTGTATACTATTTTACTAAGTTAAGAGTGTACATACGACCTTAAACTCTAACTTATATTAACTTATGATTATTATATACATTTTAATAATCATATACTATTGCTATGTCCTATTTTAGGTTGAATTTAAATATCTTCACCATTTATTGGCCGATTTGGCTCGGACTTAGTCTAAAAATTAAATTAAATTATTCTAAACATTTAGACATTTTCATGGCAGCAATTTTGTGGATTTCTAGTGATCCAATATTCAAGCTGGCGCTTCCCAAAATATGAGTCATTCTTTGTACCTACCTGGCTGGCGGGGTGGGTCGATTTTACAATCGGCGACGGGTTGCTTAATCCTTTTGCCGGCGGTGTGTTTAGGGTGAGTTTTTATTACCCTTTTTAAATGCACGTGCTGGGATTTTTCCGACGTTTTCCTTTGTTCGCGAGCGAAGGTTATTTTCGGGTTGACGTGTAATTTCGAAATTTTAGCGTTTGCTTGTAAATATTCCACTTTTAGTTTAACATCCATTAGCTCCCGCTTTTAGTGGAGCTAATCCGGGTATACCTGTATTGTGTGCATAGTGCACTTACTGCCATAAATAATATTTTTAGGTTGGGGAATTTGAAGTGCACGGAATTGTAGGCATGACGACACATTATTTGTTGTGATGTTTATCATCATCATGCCTGCCCGTTATTTTATCTTTCTTCCCGCAACATGCCCCTCTCCGTGAGACAAGTGTTTCTCCTCACTCCTCTTCTTCGGGAGGTGAAATTGTTGTTCTCACTTCCTCTTGGTGGGGAGAATAGATAACTGCCACTTTATGTACTGGTCTTTTGTATGATTTTCCGCGACAGCAGATCGTTACTGAACGTACTTGCCTGTCGGGAGCGGTATGTACTTGCTCTATTCGCCCTCGGAGCCAAGTATTTCTGGGTAGGTCCGCGTCCACAAGGATGACTATGTCTCCTATCTGGACGGGTTTTACCGCGTCGTGCCATTTTGGTCTCTTCGCCAGCGTCGGGAGATATTCGCGTACGAATCTCGACCAAAAATGGTTTGCCATTATTTGGGCTATTTGCCACTGTTTTTTGAGGCAAAGATTGTCGCTGTCAATCACGCCTATGTTGAGTCGACCTGATGACGAACCAATCAAGAAGTGATTTGGCGTGAGACTTTCATCGTCTTGGCTGTCGAGTGAAACATGGGTTAACGGGCGAGAATTTACCGAATGTTCAGCCTCTGCCATTAATGTTAGTAATGTCTCGTCGCGAGGAGCTTTTTCCTTTAAAGTGATGGAGAGAGCTTTTTTTACGGATTGAATCAATCTCTCATAAAAACCTCCCATATGGGGGGCTGTCGGAGTGTTGAATCTCCACTCTATTTCCTTCATAGCGCATTGCGAACTTACGTCATCAAAATTGACATCTTGCAGTGCCCGTTTCAACTCGTTATTGCTCCCGTGAAAACTCGTTCCGTTATCGGAAAATATTACGGACGGTGTCCCTCTGCGTGCGCATAGTCGTTTTATTGCCATCATTGTGCTGTCCGTAGATAATGAATGGACGATTTCTATGTGGACGGCTCGACTACTCATACAACAGAAAAGTATACCGTACCGTTTTTCCCGGTGTCTTCCCACGGTGACTTCTATCGGCCCGAATATATCGGCTCCAATATTGGTAAACGGTCGTATGTGATGAGCCAATCTGATGTCCGGTAAGACCGCCATTTTGGGTGGAATTGGCTTCGCTCTGTCAATTTGACATTTTCGACAGTCGCGAGTGATTTTTCGGATTGCTCCCCGGAGTTGCAATATCCAATAACGCTGTCGTAGTTCATTACAAACCCATTCACGTCCTTTGTGACCGGCTTGCTCGTGCTGCCATCTCATTAATAACTGGGTGTAATGACTACGCGCGTCCAGTATTGCAGGTTGTTTTACCTCGGGGGCGACACCGGCTAAATTCTGTATGCGACCGCCTACTCGCAGGATCCTATTCGTATCCAGGTACGCATTTAGGTTTCTTATCCTGCTGTATTTTGGCAATTCTTTGTTAATTTCTAATAATGAAATTTCCTCGTTGAAATCTTGTTGCTGCGAAACCCGAATCAGGTAGAGGTCCGCGCAAGCAAGTTCTTGTGGGGTTAAATGTTTTGTTTTTTCGCCGCTGCGTTTGCAGCGTTGTACGAATCGAAATATCCATGCTACTGTACGACGTAACCGTTCTAGGCGTGAGAATCGTTTTGTCTCGATTAGGAAAATATTTTTTGTCGAGGTCATTACATATACCGGTCGACGTTCTTCGTCCTGACCGTATTCTGACGATGGAGATTCATCGTCCGCGGGCCAGTGGTCGCTATTTTCCAGTAGGAATTCCGGTCCGTTTATCCATTTTTTTATTTGGTCTTCACCCATTTTAGTCGCCGTGTCCCGAGTTGCGTTATCCGCGGGATTCAATTTTGTGGGTACCCAACGCCATTGGCATGGTGTGGTAACCTGGTCAATTTCGCCAAGTCGGTGAGCTACAAACACGTTAAATTCACGTGGGTCACGTCTTATCCACGATAGTACGGTCTTGCTATCTGACCATAACGTTGTGGAGGAAAATTCCCAGGTGTGCTGCGATTTTATCAGCTCAGCTAATTTGCTGGCCATTGTAGCGGCTTGCAGCTCTAGTCTCGGTAGCGACATGGGTTTCAGCGGCGCTACTTTGTTTTTGCCGGCTATAAAGGCCGTGCTCGCGGTGCCGTTTTCATTTTCATAACGTAAATACGCTACCGCGGCATATGCTCTTTCGCTCGCGTCCGCAAAAACATGCAATTGTACGTCACGGGCCAGTTTTCCTGTGTGCTGGTAGCTACGGTTTATAGTTACGAATTTTATTTTTCGCAACTCGGCCAACCAGACTTGCCACTTTTGACTGGCACCGTCGCTAATAATCTCGTCCCAGTCCGTCTTATCCAACCATATGGTTTGGAGTAAGATTTTCGCCTTTACTGTTAGTGGGCCCAAAATCCCGAGCGGATCAAAGGTGCTCATTATCACCGATAACGTTTGTCGCTTCGTCGGGGTTTTGCGACCACTCAGTAAGTCGGGATTAATTTTCTTGAGGTCAGTGTCGAATGAAAAGGTGTCGCGATGAGGTTCCCATATAAGTCCGAGAATCCTCTCACTCGCCTCGTCGGTACCGGGCAATTTTATTTTTGTTTGTGAACGTATATTATGTGGTACCTGCTCTAATATTTTTGGATCGTTACTCGTCCAGTTTACGATGTTAAAGCCACCTTCCTGGTGAATTTTCGTAACGGTCGCGATCATTTTTTGGGCGGTTTCTACAGTATCCGTTGAATCTAGATAATCGTCCATATAGTGTTTGTTCACTATGGCGTCGACCGCTTCGGGATATTTTTTCCTGAATCTCTCCGCGTTTGTATTTTTTACAAAGAGTGCGGAGCACGGAGATGAGGTAGACCCGAAAAGGACTACATCCATGGAGTACTCGGATGGTTCCTCTTCTTGTTTTAGGTCGCGCCATAGGAAACGTTGACTTTGGGTGTCTTTTTCTGATAAATGAATTTGTAAAAACATCTCCTTTATGTCGCCCGCGAATCCGTAACGTCCTTGTCGGAATTTGAATAGGATTCCAATCAGAGAATTTAATAAATCGGGTCCTGATAATAGTTGGTCGTTTAGGCTTGTTCCCCCGGCTTTCGCGGCGCAGTCAAAAACGAGTCGCATTTTTCCTGGTTTATTTGGATTTTCAACCGGGAAGTGTGGGAGATACCAAATACGATTTCCAGGGGTGCGTAATTCCTCTGGACTTAATTTATGGGCATACCCTTTTTTCAGGAAATCCTTTATTGTGTCGCAATATTGAGTGGCCAACGGCTGATTTTTGAGTAGTTTGTTTTCTATGGATTTCAACCGTTTTTTAGCCATCTCGTGACTGGCTGGCATCGTCACCTTGTCGCTTTTCCAAAGCAGTCCGGTACTCCAACGATTGCCTTCTAGCTTCGTTGTCTCGTGAAGAAGCGTCTCGGCCCGCGCGTTCGTAACGGCTTTATGGGCGCGTATGTGCGTTCCTACTTCCTCTACTTCGAAATACGACCGGATGATGTCGTCCATCCTTTGGTTTGAGCCCGCATTCCGTAAGTGGTTTACGGCGCGGCAAGTAGCCAAATCACCGCCCCCCCCTCCCCCTAATGTCCACCCAAGTCGGCAATAGGTCGCTATCGGAGCGTTCGGGGGACCGGCTTTTATCGTTCTGGGAATGATTAAGTCATAGTGATCTATTCCTATTAGAATTTGCGGTGCTCCTTCAAAGTCGCAAAACGGTATGTCGGCTAAATGAGGCCATTTATTTAGCATGGATTTAGCACAGAATTTTTGTGCTGGTAAATCCAGCTGTTTTATGGTCCTGGCGTTACGCAAATCATAATATTTTTTACCTTTCAGCGGTCGGATCTTACAGTCTATTCGCTGCGTTGTCGCGTTCGCAACTGACATGCCCGAGGCGCCTACTAAATTTAAGGGGCTAATTTCCCCGTGTACTCCTATTTTATCCGTTATGCTCTGATCTATTAATGTGATTGAAGATCCTTCATCGCATAACGCTAGCGCTTTTATAACGCCTTTCGGCCCCCGTAGTTCCACGGGCGCTACCCTTAGAATCATTTTTTCTGATCCGTCCCACGTATTAGTTACCGTATTAGGGGTATTTTGGTCGTCGTTTGAGGGCTGATTTTTTATCGCGGCATTATTTTTATGTAATAATTTGTGGTGAGGCCACTTACAACCTTCTATCCCACACGGCTCTTTTACGCTACATTGCGCTTGGCGGTGGTCTTTTCTAAAACACCGTGTGCATAAGCGTTTTTCCTTAACCCATGTCCAACGTTGATTTATTGTCATTTTTCCTATTTCGCGGCATTTAGGGGTTAAATGATTGTTTCGCCCGCACTTTAGGCAGGCGTCTGTTGACTCCTGAGTGTCTGTAGCAAAAACTCTTTTTTTGCTCGGCATCTCGGATCGATTGTTTTTATACTTATTTTTTGAATAATCTTTTACGGGATCTTCTTGAGAGGCGGCGTCTATTATTGTCTCTAACCAGTTTCCGTAATCTAAAAGAGTAGGATGCGGTCCATGGCCGGCGGAGTACCACTGCAACCGCAAATGTTGTGGCAACTTCATCACTAATTCCTTTAGCAGCGGTGGATTTGTGAGATACGCAGAATGACCCATATTTTTTAAAGCATGTACGACATTACAAACGGTAGTGCCGTACTCAACCAACTTAAATATCGAATCACTCACCAATATTTGCTGCGTACTGCGTGCTTCCTGCATGAGCGCGTCGATGCGAGCGCCAGGTCTGCCAAAACGGCGTTCCAGCGCTCTCCGGATCTCCGGGACATTGCCGGGATCCAGTAACATCGCGCGTACTGCCTCGCGCGCGGGTCCTCGCAGGCTTTGTTGTAATCGTAGCAGATTGTCCGCGTTGGTGAATCCGCACATTGTCGACCCCTGATCGAATAGTGCGGCGTATATTGGCCACTCCTGCATGCTGCCGTCGAACTGGGGAAGGCTGCGTAGCATCTTCGCTCGGGTCTGCATCATGTAGACGTCGGGCGGGCTGCATTCTTCCTCTTTCTTCATCGTCGGGACGTCGCCGCTCGGTCGGGCGTAATTGCTCGCTCGGGCGGTGTCACTCGGTCGATTGGCGGTGGCGGCTGCGGCGTTATCGGCGATCGCTTTCGTGACGGCGCTCGCGACGGCTCGTTGTAACGCGGCGTCGCTTGCCTTTTTGTCCGTGGCGTCGTCGTCTCTTAACTGCCGCTCGTAGGAGGAGGCTCTTGGATGGGAGTTGGCGGCGGCGGCGGTGGCGGCGATCGCTTGCGTGACGGCGCTCGCGACGGCTCGTTGGAATGCGGCGTCGCTCGCTGTTTTTTCTGCGGCGTCGTCGTCCCTTAATTCCCGCTCGTTCACCCATTCCTCTGTACGTCCGGTCGTTAGTCGGCGGCTCTGTCGTTCCGCTCGGCTGTCGGCTCGGCTTATTTGGTCGTCGTCGTCCATATATAACTCTTCCTCGACCTCTGCTTCTATCAGGAGTTTCCGCAGTTCGAGTTGTCGGTCGATCCGTTCCGATTCGATTCGATGAGTCTCGGCTGCGGTTTTGGCGGCGGATTCCGCTTGGGCGGCGGCTGCGGCTGCGGCTGCGGCTGCGGCGTTGGCTGCGGCGTCGGCTGCGGCTTTTTCCTGGGCGGCTTCCATCTCCGCTTCCAATTGTCGCCTCCTGATGGTGGTGGTTGCTGATCTGGACGATCGATGATTTGTCATTGACGGCGCCCTGCTGCTGGTAGACTGTGCTCTGCTGGCTGGTCTCTCAGCGGTCGTCGTCTTGATTGCAGATCTTGCGGCATCTTGTTGATCGGCTCGTAGTTCTTGCCTGTGAGCGTCGATCTGGCTTTTGTCGCGTGCTTTGTCCGCAATCCTTGCGCTTCTTCTAGCGCTCTCTGTCCGTTCCGCGCTCGTTTGACGCGGCGTCGACATCTCGGAGATTTTTCAAATTTTTGTAAAAATTAAAAAAAATATTTTTTATTATTTTTTACCTCGATGGACCTGCTTTCTGCTTAAGGTCCTGATTTCCTATCCCGTCTCGAAGGACCAAGATGTGGTGTCTTTCCAAGGTGTGGGGGCTTCCAAGATGTGGGGCCTTCCCACGCGTGGCCTACATACAGACTCAACCCTTCAGGTTGTAAGGCTAAAGGTGACGTCGGACGGCGTTGTCGAAATCCTCGTTTTTAACGTCGCTCGGGTCGTGTTTAATCCGCTGTAGGTAGTATTTCCAGGATATGCACTCGAGGTTTGTATTGTTAATAAAAAAGATAATAATAATTTTTACGTTTTAAAAAGCTTCTAAGCCATTAAAGTTTTTATTTCCTATAAAATGTAGTCTATTACACTATTTACGAATTTACAGTAATTGCGTTTATGCTTCAAAGCACGTACTAATAGTTCTACTTTAAATATGATCTCCGATATGATCTCCGACAAAGCACTGTTACAATATGATCTGCCCGGCACTTAAGTGTGATCTGCCCGGCACTTAAATGTGATCTGCCCGCAAGGCACTGTTAAATGATCTGCCCGATGGCACTGTTATTTGATCTGCCCCAATATCGGCGGGTAACCGACCTTATATAGGTATGACCGCTGCGGCCGGCCCAGTGGTGGGGCGGGTTGCACCCCGCCTCGCCCGCGGGCGCCGACCGACGCGTTGTTATATGTCGTTTCCGTAAAGCTAATGTACTATAATATTGTATACTATTTTACTAAGTTAAGAGTGTACATACGACCTTAAACTCTAACTTATATTAACTTATGATTATTATATACATTTTAATAATCATATACTATTGCTATGTCCTATTTTAGGTTGAATTTAAATATCTTCACCATTTATTGGCCGATTTGGCTCGGACTTAGTCTAAAAATTAAATTAAATTATTCTAAACATTTAGACATTTTCATGGCAGCAATTTTGTGGATTTCTAGTGATCCAATATTCAAGCTGGCGCTTCCCAAAATATGAGTCATTCTTTGTACCTACCTGGCTGGCGGGGTGGGTCGATTTTACAATCGGCGACGGGTTGCTTAATCCTTTTGCCGGCGGTGTGTTTAGGGTGAGTTTTTATTACCCTTTTTAAATGCACGTGCTGGGATTTTTCCGACGTTTTCCTTTGTTCGCGAGCGAAGGTTATTTTCGGGTTGACGTGTAATTTCGAAATTTTAGCGTTTGCTTGTAAATATTCCACTTTTAGTTTAACATCCATTAGCTCCCGCTTTTAGTGGAGCTAATCCGGGTATACCTGTATTGTGTGCATAGTGCACTTACTGCCATAAATAATATTTTTAGGTTGGGGAATTTGAAGTGCACGGAATTGTAGGCATGACGACACATTATTTGTTGTGATGTTTATCATCATCATGCCTGCCCGTTATTTTATCTTTCTTCCCGCAACAGCATATATTGCCGAAGAAAGCGCACTACACAGTTCATTAATATGGATGTTCCAGCTAAGATGATGATCGATCATGATACCTAGGAACTATGTCGATTTGCTTAATTCTAGAGTACTGTTGTTTAGAGTTATATTGAATGGTATAGCAGATGATTTATATTTTGAAGAGAAGTGCATAGTTACGGTTTTTTTTGCATTAAGCAAGAGATTATTCTTTGTGAACCATGAACTTGCTAGGTTTAACGCATGATTGGCATTGGTCATTAGGTCGTTAAGATTGTTATCGTGAAACAGGAAACTTGTATCATCCGCATAGAGCAAGGTTTTGGTGTAGGCGGGCAAGCAATTGCCTATATCATTACTAAAAAATTAAAATAATAATGGACCAAGAATCGATCACTGGGGAACTCCGCAGGATATCGGTTGAGGTGTAGATCTAAATCCATCTATTTCTACTACCTGTGACCTCCCTGTTAAGTAGGATTTCATCATATTATTGGCTTTGCCCCGAATCCCATAACTGTTTAATTTATTGAGCAGTATTCAACCGAATTCGTGGTCAACCGAATCAAACGCTTTGGATAGATCACAAAAAACTGCCACGGGTTGGGAAGAATTTTCAAAAGTGTCGGTAATGAAATGTACCATTTCCGAAATCGCCGAGGTGGTGGACATGTTCTTCCTAAAACCATATTGATATTTATTTAGTATATCGAATTTATTTGCGAATAGATATAGCCTGTTATATATTTTTTTTTCGAAATTTTGGAGAAAGCTGGAAGCAGTGAAATTGGCCTGTAATTTTCAGGATCAGTTTTGTTCCCTTTTTTAAAAACTGGTACTATCTTTGCTATTTTCATTATATTTGGGAACACACCTTGTTTCATACAATTATTAAAAATAGACCTCAAGGTGTTGGAAATCGTTGGTGCTATATTCTTTATTAATTTAATCGAGTGTGCACAGATATCCATTGATGTTTTTGTTTTAATGCTATTCAAGGCCTTATCAAAGTCAATGGAAGTTATAGGATGCAACAGTATTGATGCTGGTATCTCACCTACATTGTTGAAGAGGGTAAACTAGGAGAATTTGTCATGCGTTTAACAGCGTTTGTAAAACATTCATTGAGTATATTTGCCGTTTCTGTAGGATCAGAGACTTTAGAATTAGAACCATTGTGAAGTAATTGAATAGGTTCATTTGCCTTACCTACTTGAAATATTTCTCCCCTCTCTATTGATGATACTCCACATAGTTTTGGTTTTGTTATTCGACAAAACCAAAACTATGTGGAGTATCATCAATAGAGAGGGGAGAAATGCACAGTGCATCCAGACGAAACAACTAGAGTTGTCGACTACAACGGGCGAACCCGCACCTAAGGAAGTTTTAACGAAATGTATCGTTCTGTCTCCTGTGAGGTGAGCGCAGAATACTTAGGACAAAACAATCCACAGTCAAGCTCCGCCACCTGCCCGTCAGAGGCCAACGCCTTACGGCGAGGTACCGGGAAAGGTACCCAGCGGGCAGCCTCGCCCCCTGACTACCAGTTTTGGCAGGATATCTCCGTCTAGACGAGACAACTTGGGTTGTCGACTACAGCGGGCGAGCCCGTCACCTCAGGAAATTTTAACAATTAGTCGTTCTATCTCCCTGGAAGTGAGCGTAGAAGACTTGGGGATAATACAGTCCACCGTCTAGCTACGCCACAAGCCCGTAAGAGGCCAACGCCTTAACCGCGAGATAGCCAGGAATGTTACCTGGCGGGCCGACACTTCATGCGTGGAGGCCAAGACGAGACAACTTGCGGTGTCAACTACAACGGGCGAGCCTGTCACCACAGGACGTTTTAACGATTTTCTCGTTCTGTCGCCCTGCCAAGACGAGACAGTTGGGTTTTGGCGAAATCGTAAATTAGAAAGGGCCATGACAAATGTGCAGTTAGATAATTGTCATAGATCCAAGCCTTACGAGGGCCAGAAATTAGCAAGGCATCTATCTTTGCCAGGCAACTACTGAAATGTTCTATAACATGATCGCCAGAGAGGTCTTTTCCCTGATAGGTGATTTTCCTGCCAAGGAATTTGAAATGGTTTTTTGGGTCTATAAGGGAGATATTATAGTTCTTATAGACCAATTTGGGGTCATAGGACGTAAAATTATTATTGTATAGAAAGTACTTATACCTATTGAAAAAGTAATGCGTGGCTGTATCTTCAATAACCACGGCAATTTGACTTATTGCCGTGTCAGGTGCGGCCTTTGTCGACGTTGGAAACCGACTCGGCAATATTGCCTCGCGCACTTCGCCACCCTAACCTGTATCTTTCCAGTAACCTCACAAAGCGCGATAACCACCCGAGATAAAAAGGCTGCGAATAATAGGATAGGTATAATATAGCAACACCGCGGCGTTGCCGGTTTTTCTCTGGGATTAGAGGTACCATCATTTATAAGGTGGGTTGTATCATTGATTATATAGCGTATTAGATTGTTTATTGCCGTACTACGATTTGGCAACTTGGGTTGTCAACTACAACGGCGAATTCGTCACCTCGGAAAGTTTTAACGATAGTGGCGGATATCTCGTGAGGTGAGCTTTGATGACAGAGACAATATAAATCTACAATGGATGCTATACGGAACTAGAAACAAATGGTCAGACCAGCATTATTTTATACATGTAATAAAAATGAAGTCTATTAATAATATTGCGCGGCACATTAGATCGATGCGTAATAGTCACTGACAAATACGTACCGACGTATTTGCTAGTAATGTTAAAAACAAATAAATATATCAAAAATAATAAAAAAAACACGACTGCCGTTACAGAAAGTAAAGTATTGTATTTATAATTAATTTTATTACTTTTTTTTACGAAATATTTGTGGTTTATGTATGTATCCATATAGATACGTGTATATTCCTGGTTTGTACTCAATCAGAACTTTCATTTGACACTAAACACGATCTATTATGTTAATTTATTAAAATTTAGACAACTATTTACTTGATATTTGGACATGTGACACTCGGGATGATATAACAATTCTAACAATACCACACACTTCTAAATCGGTATGGTGGAATAAAGGTACGGAAAACATACACAGATGAATCCTGAACACATTACATTCTTTTTTTGTTGGGCAGTCGTGTAAAAAGGATGGTATCATTAATAGTAGATTGTATCACAAGGGAGCAAAATAATATTTTTACGGCGAGGGCGCTTTTTTGAATCCAGAGCGAAGTGAGGGATTCTTTAGTAGATTCCTGAACGTAGCGAGGGATTCAAAAAAGCGCCCGAGACAAAAATATTTTACGCCCGAGTGATACACTCTACTTTTCATCACCCTCTATGAGAAAATAAAAGGCGCCTCATACTTTATTGCAGGTATCGGCAACCTTTGACAAGTTGAGGGCCAAAGTTTAGCGTGCAAATACGTTCGCGGGCCGCGTTTAAAAGTACTTAGTGCATTTTAAAGTAGTGATAATATTTTTTGCGATAGATATTAGACATGAAATAATACGACAATGTTATTTATTATAGTACAATTTATTAAAATAACAAAATGAAATTTTAAAAAATGGTACATTATAATTAAATCTTTAAATTTGCAATTGTTACAAACTACGAAAGTTAAATACACCGAAATCAATGAGACACTTGAGCTTGAATTTGGGAAACCAATCCATCGATATTGATTAATCGATATCCACTGATACGAAGACGTAAAGAATTTTACAAATTATCGTCAACTTGCGGTGTCAACTACAACGGGCGAGCCCGTCACCACAGGACGTTTTAACGATTTTCTCGTTCTGTCGCCCTGCAGTGAACGTAGAAGACTTTGGACAGAACAAATCCAACGTCCAGCTACGTCACAACCCGCAAGAAGCCAACGCCTTTACCGCGAGATAGCCAGTATGTTACCTGGCGGGCCGACACTCGCGCCCTTGCTTCCAATTGTGACCAGATTTCTCCGGTCTCTCGATTGGTTCCGAGTTCGAGGTCGCTTGCGCGGTCCTCTCCCTTACGAAGCGGTGAAACGGTGTGCACCGAATCTGTCGCGGGCCAAGGCGTCCTTTGCCCGACTTTGAACCGGGATCGGATGGCCAATGGTCATTTCAAGAGCAGTCGCCGTAAGGTAGACAACCACCCCCGCTCTATAGGAAACAATACAGTTCCCAGACTCCCCCGACTGTTAGTCGGAGACACAATCGATTGGCTTGCGCCGCTCGGTGCGCAGACCGTCCAGGAGCGCCAGAGGATTGATTCCCAGGGGAGACTGGTTGACCCAGTGTCCTACCCAGGCTCGCACCCCATGCGTGGAGGCCATCGGATGGGTGTTGACCCGTGAGTGTGACCGACCCTGAACACATGGGTCATCGTGGCCACCTCATCATGGGCCCATTAGCTCCCAAATGGCTCCCCAATTAGCTATCGTCATCTTGCGGTGTCGACTACAAAGGGCGAGCCCGTCACCACAGGACGTTTTAACGATTAGTCGTTCTGTCGCCCTGCAGTGAACGTAGAAGACTTTGGACAGTACAATCTACGTCCAGCTACGTCACAACCCGTGAGAGTCCAACGCCTTACCGCGAGTGAGCCAGGAATAAACCCGGCGGGCTCGAGATACTCGCGCCCTCACTTCCAATTGTGACCAGATTTTTCCGGTCTCTCGATTGGTTCCGAGTTCGAGGTCGCTTGCGCGGTCCTTTCCCTTACGAAGCGGTGAAACGGAGTGCACCGAATCTTTCGCGGACCAAGGCGTCCTTTGTCCGACTCTGAACCGGGATCGGATGGCCAATGGTCATACCGCATACCGCTGCCGCCTCTGCGTAGGTTATAACGGTGGTGGGGGGCCGGGCTCGGAGAGCGCGAATTTTAAAAATCCGTCTTGCACACAACACTCACTGTATCCTGTTTTACGTCTTTGCGTTCGGCGTTCGGCGGCGGGAACATTTTAAGATGAGGGTTCCACGTATAAGAGAGTTTCTAGCCGTCGTCTCTATTGAAGTTCGGGGTTCTTCTTATTTCAATGGCTTCCCGGATCATGCGAGGAAAGTAGAATTGTTCCTTGGATAGCACAATGGGATTTTGAAGTCTACCCTGGACAACGGCGGCTGCAACGTCACCGAAACGTCGGGTGCTACAAATTTCACGCGGTAAATTCGTTTTCCAACCTATTTATAATGTCAAACAACCGCGATAGTCTTCGATTTTACACTACAAGGATGTCACTAATTTAACACTCAGCCTGTATTTCCTTTTCCTATTTTATGTTCGCAATGCGTGGTCGCCCTTCTCAGCGGATAGTTACAGTTGTGTTGAGAGAAACAAAGGGCTCTTAATATTTCATGAGTGCATTACTACCTTAGCCGGGAGAAAAGACTCCTCCGCCACAGTTTAGCATTAAAACGGAGTGAAACAGGGGGTTTCTTCCTCTCGACAAGAGATCGTACTAACACATACAATAAGACTAAGTGGGTAGATAGGTGCTGCGTCTTTTGGTGTTTTATCTTGGATTTTGGCATAGAGTAGAAAAGTAACAGCATTCTTAATAATTCTTTATAAATCTTTATTGTGAACTGTAAGTAGGTCGTACAAAATGGATAGGTACCTACTATTATATGTGCTATACAGTCATTTCAAGAGCAGTCGCCGTAAGGTAGACAACTACCCCCGCTCTATAGGAAACAATACAATTCCCAGACTCCCCCGATTGTTAGTCGGAGAGCACAATCGATTGGCTTGCGCCGCTCGGTGCGCAGACCGTCCAGGAGCGCCAGAGGATTGATTCCCAGGGGAGACTGGTTGACCCAGTGTCCTACCCAGGTTCGCACCCCATGCGTGGAGGCCAACGGATGGATGTTGACCCGTGAGTGTGACCGACCCTGAACACATGGGTCATCGTGGCCACCTCATCATGGGCCCGTAGCTCCTGACGATAACAAATTATCGTCAGTCAGTCTAGCTCAAATAGAACTGAACTAACGTTCGAGCCATCCACCCGCTTATATAGGCAAAATGAAGGGCGTTCACACTCTCGTCGTTCACACGTTCGAACCGGCATTCACACGTTCAAATCTGCGCCTCGCACTAGCGGCGCGAGGCGCAGGTTTGAACGTGTGAACGTTGTTACGCAGTTTGTTATGTCCGATTATTATGGCGATTATCAAAGAGTGAGGCGGCAAACATTAAAGGATTTGATGTTTGCCGCCTCACTCTCGTCAGTATAAGTACCTAATGTAATATTTTTTTTATTGGGTTTTCAAAATGTCTCGCGGGCCGGATCATATCTTACAGCGGGCCGGATTCGGCCCGCGGGCCGGTTGTTGCCCATACATGCTTTATTGTAATATTATTATTTCATAAAACATAGAGTATCAACTAAATTGAAATTAAATACTATCTAATAATAAAACAACTAAACACTTATATTTACATTTGAGACATTTTCGCAATTATGAATATTAATTGTTACAGTTTTATTAGGAATTGAGATTGTTGTAGATTTCATATTATGCGTGTTTGAAATAATGTCCGAATCAAACGATTGACGTTCGCGCGTTTTTAATTTCATTTGTTTTTTTATTATTCAGCCGGCGGCGCGACTAGGGGCCGTCGTACCAGCCAGTCTTTATTCAAACAATATTTGCGTTCGATTTCTTCGGCGCTGAAGACTAAGATGTTCCAAATTCAAAAAGTACGCCGCAAAGATGAATTGCGGCGCACTTATTCAAAAAGTGAGCCGCAAAGATAATTGCGGCGCACTTATAAAGTTTCTTATAGAAAACACCACTTTTGGGCGCACTTAAAGGCGAACTAAGTCGTCCTTTTCGAATAGATGGGATGAAAAAATCATTACAGCTTTTACACGTACTAATGACAATTCTTTCCTCA
Organism: Micropterix aruncella; assembly: GCA_944548615.1. NCBI lineage: Eukaryota > Metazoa > Arthropoda > Insecta > Lepidoptera > Micropterigidae > Micropterix > Micropterix aruncella. The sequence continues at coordinate 25,951,564 of OX155970.1, forward strand.
GCCCAATCCAAAAGTAGTGGAATACATTAATGTGTAAGCGGCTATCTAGCTAGATGATCAAGCATGCTTGTCACGCATCGCGTCGCGGGCTAGAAGGGGATCGTAAACCGCTGGAATTATGCAAATATTTTTTAAATATGTACCTCATATGCCTAATTTTGTAGTTTATTCCAGGGAGTCACCTTAATTAGACGTAATTGAATAATGAATGACGTGACTCCCTGGCATAAAACTACAAAATATGGCACTTTTAGTAAATATTAAAAAAACATATATTTGCGTATTTCCTGCGGTTTACGATCCCTGCCCAGCCCGCGACGTAATGCTTGATAAGCATGCTTGATCGTCTAGAGCCCTGACATAAAAGACATACAAAATAAAATTGCCTTAAATCACGTTGAGAGGAAATTTACGGAACGCTTATGAAGATCTCGTGGAGCCCCTAGGCTCCGCGGAACCCAGTTTGGGAACCGCTGGGCGAATATTTAGTATTTATTATACAGGGGGAGTTTTTAATTAGTGACATCCTTGTAGTTGGTGAATCAGTACGACAAACTGAGTACCTTTTGACAAAAAGGTTTTTAACAAATTGGTAAATTATATTTATTGCTTTTTTTTGAGAAGCTTGGGGTGCACCGTCTAGCAGTAGGTAAAATATCGTTAATAAACAATATTAGCGATGTTTTACCTACTACTAGATAGCGCATCGTGCTCATAGCTTTTATACTATTACAAACAACTAACTTAAAATATGTATTAAAAATTGCTAAGTTTGTCGTACTGATTCATTCACTACAAGGATTATAAATAGGATAGAAAATGAATTTACCCCGTGAAATTTGTAGCACCCGACGTTTCGGTGACGTTGTAGCCGCCGTTGTCCAGGGTAGACTGAAGAGCTATCAATCCGTTGTTTTGCGGGTAGGCCGCATACCGCTGCCGCCACTGCGTAGGTTATAACGGTGGTGGGGGGCCGGGCTCGGAGAGCGCGAATTTTAAAAATCCGTCTTGCACACAACACTCACTGTATCCTGTTTTACGTCTTTGCGTTCGGCGTTCGGCGGCGGGAACATTTTAAGATGAGGGTTCCACGTATAAGAGAGTTTCTAGCCGTCGTCTCTATTGAAGTTCGGGGTTCTTCTTATTTCAATGGCTTCCCGGATCATGCGAGGAAAGTAGAATTGTTCCTTGGATAGCACAATGGGATTTTGAAGTCTACCCTGGACAACGGCGGCTGCAACGTCACCGAAACGTCGGGTGCTACAAATTTCACGCGGTAAATTCGTTTTCCAACCTATTTATAATGTCAAACAACCGCGATAGTCTTCGATTTTACACTACAAGGATGTCACTAATTTAACACTCAGCCTGTATTTCCTTTTCCTATTTTATGTTCGCAATGCGTGGTCGCCCTTCTCAGCGGATAGTTACAGTTGTGTTGAGAGAAACAAAGGTCTCTTAATATTTCATGAGTGCATTACTACCTTAGCCGGGAGAAAAGACTCCTCCGCCACAGTTTAGCATTAAAACGGAGTGAAACAGGGGGTTTCTTCCTCTCGACAAGAGATCGTACTAACACATACAATAAGACTAAGTGGGTAGATAGGTGCTGCGTCTTTTGGTGTTTTATCTTGGATTTTGGCATAGAGTAGAAAAGTAACAGCATTCTTAATAATTCTTTATAAATCTTTATTGTGAACTGTAAGTAGGTCGTACAAAATGGATAGGTACCTACTATTATATGTGCTATACAGTTTACCAATCAGGCGTACAATATGTATTTTTCTATAATTAAATATGTTCACATCGCAGTTGAAGGAAAACAAATCCGAAAATATTACGTTTTAGACATAGGTAATAACAAAATAATAATTAGAACTATTATCTACAAATTTAGTAAATTTCCATTACTATATATATAAATCAAATGTCAGTTTGTTTTTAAATTAAAATATCAACCTGGAATTATTAGTCATTATCGTTTAAAAAGTCAATCACGCTGTAATAGCATTTATTTTTGAGCCGGTGCTTTAATGTCTGTTTGATTCCTGGTTGTTGCATTGATTTGATGTTTTGCGGAATAGCGTTAAAATATTTAACACAACAGAACTCGAGTCCCTTTTTACACATTTCTGTCATCACTGAGGGACAATAATTATGAGGTTTCTATTCCTCGCAGCCCTTGAATGTATATCTCTTCGGAAGGAGTAGATATCGGGATTATTTTTAATGAATTCACAATATTCCAGTATATATAGAGAGGGCACAGTCAACATAGACATGCTAACGAAGAGCGGCCTACAGGAAGTGTCTGGCGCTACTCCGTTTAGAAGTCGAACACAGGACTTCTGTATTTTGAATATTCGTTGGACTTCTGTTGAGTTGCCCCACATTATAATGCCGTATTTTAGATGCGGATATACGTTGCCATAATATGTTGTTAGGTTGGGAGTCTCTACTGATGTTATATGGTTTAAAATGTTAAGAATGTATATATATATATATATATATATATATATATATATATATATATATATATATATATATATATATATATATATATATATATATATATATATATATATATATATATATATATATATATATATATATATATATATATATATATATATATATATATATATATATATATATATATATATATATATATATATATATATATATATATATATATATATATATATATATATATATATATATATATATATACATATAATTTTGAACATAAGTGTTGGAAGTGCTGATTCCAGTTAAGGTTCCGATCCCAAGAAATTTAGTCTCGCTCACAGTTTTTACTATTTTTCCATTAAGGTCGATATTAAGGTCTTGGGGCTGCAGTTGACTCGGGCGATATTGTATAATTTTCGTTTTTTTCTGAATTTACGTACAAATTTAATGAACTTAACCATTCTAATATGGTACCAAGAGAATCTTCAATTACAGTTTTTGGTGAGGTTAATGGATTGTTTTGAAAAATAATGGAGATATCGTCAGCAAAAATATCATTGATTATATAGCGTATTAGATTGTTCAACGTCGCACTACAATTTGGCAACCAGGATTATACCACAAAACGCAACGTGTAGATAGCACTCATAGTTCCAAAAAAAATATTAATCTTTCATTATTATGTTCAATATGGCGAATTTCGTGGTAAAACAGTATGACGCCGCACTGTAGATGGCGCTCTAACAAGCCTATACCACAGTATACCGAGAGAATACTGGACCCGAATGCGTTTCTTTGTGAACTAAAACTGAAATTAGTTGATGCTGTGTGACTATGGGCCGTGGAGTGACTATGGGCCGTTTCATTTGTCCAACGTAGGCTAAACCACAACTGCGTTTTTATATCGAACTTCTTTAGCATCTTACTCATTCGATGTCACGCCCTTGACTTGTGGTAAGAATGCTGAAATGAAAAATCTCTTTATTGCACAATAAAGCATTTAGGTACAATGGCGGACTTATTGCTAAACAATATATTCCAGTCAACCAACCTGTTAATGTGATAATATGAAAAGTAGGCAAAAATGAGTACTATAATTTATGATAAAACATAAAAAGAAATTTTAAATTACAGGGATTATGCGCATTTTGGGCATATCTAAATTTAAGAGTTACAAAAGTTACAAAACGGTCAATACAATCTGCGACCCGCCATGCAGAAGACAGGTCGAAGTGGAGGAGCCTCGTAGGTAAACTGTTGTTTGTTTGTTTGTTTGAAAAGCTTTATTGCACACACAAAAGAATACAATGTGGTGGGCCTATTGACAAGTGGCAATATCTACCGACCATACCGCCAGGGTTATTGTGACTGAACGTTTATGTGGGCAAATAAATTTACAAGTAATAAATAAATACACTTACAAAAAAGTCATCATAGTATAAAATATAATTCAGTGATTAGTAACGTATGCCAACTCGATATTGAAGGGAGGAGTGAAATATAAGGACAAGCAAAGGAGACGGGAGGGGAGGGGGGAATTCATAAGTTGAGTAAATGTCTCTTTAAAGAATTTTTAAACCCGCTCAGGTTTTCAAGTTGTCTTATCGGTAAAGGCACGGAATTCCAGAGACGGGCCGCTTGCACTGCGAAAGACCTAGACATGAAAGTTGATGAATGCTGAGGTATAGCCAGTAATAGATTTTCCTGAGAGCGCAATGGGAATCAAATCAAATCAAATCAAATTGTTTATTGTCTTAAAAACTAATACATAGTTGTATAGACAGTAGTATTACATTTGGCCGTGATAACATTGAATTCTTTTTTAATGATCAAATTCTTCTACTACTAATCAAAACGTAAAAGGTTACTCGTAAGAATGAAGAAGGTATTATTGTAGAATAAAATCGAGTCTCACCATTTAGTTTACCAGATTAAAAACACAGAGTAAATTATTCTTTAAAATACCGATAAAAATAAGTTTTTTTAGTATAAAATTAATAAATGTAATGTCAAAAATAACAAAAAAAAGTGACGGTTGTCAAAAAGTAAAATAAAATGTCTTAGTGATTATATTGTAAATAAAAAAAGTGACGGTTGTCAAAAAGTAAAATAAAATGTCTTAGTGATTATATTGATATTGTAAATAAAAATAGTCAAGGTATAATTAATATGTGCCTACCTAATAATAAAAAATAGTTAATACGTTTTAGTCAAATTGAAAATCGTTTTGAACCTATTACAGAAAGAGATATAGTCGAGATGCAGACAGTTTTTAGAGATCGTTAATGTCGTACAATTCTCTTTCAATTAGATATAATTTGAGTTTATTTTTAAATTGGAGCATTTTTCCTTCGCGGCATATATTTTTTATACTAGAGGGTAGCTTATTGTAGCATATAATTCCGACGTAGCTCGGATTCCTTTTAAAAAGTTCTAGATTTGGACGAGGAAGAATCAGATTATTTCTCCCCCTGGTAAAGTGTTTATGGGTATCTGAATGTATCGGCAGCTGAGCTAGGTTTTTTGTGATCAATTTAACGCATTCTAAAACGTATAGAGATGGAAGGGTGAGGATTTTAAGCCTTCTGAAATGACCACGGCATGATTCTACATAACCCAGATTACTTAAAATTCGAATGGCCCGTTTTTGCAATGAAAAAATATGTTGCCTTAGATCGATGGTGCATTGCGCCCAGAAGAGAATACCGTAACGGAGAAAAGACTCAAAATAAGCGAAATAAATCGTTTTCGTGTCCTTAGAATTAATCAGTTTTCGTATTTGGCGCAGCAGAAAACAGGCACTAGAAAGTTTGTCACCTAATTGTTCTCCGTGTGCATTCCATCTCAAGTGATTATCTAAAACTAAACCAAGAAATTTGTGAGAACTGACATCGGCTATGTTGTTTTTCCCAATATGTACCTGTGGAGTATTTTGTATTTTATTTTGCTGAGAGGATATAAACATTGAAACAGTTTTGGACGTGTTAAGGGATAACTTGTTTCTCTCAAACCATGCATTTAGTGAAACCAATTCAGCATTTAAAGTTGTAACAACTTGGTCAATATTAGAATGTGCATAGTTTATGCTGGTGTCATCCGCAAATAATGTTGCTTTGGAATGTGTTAAGGCAGTTGGGAGGTCATTTATGTATAAAAGGAAAAGGGTTGGTCCCAGAATACTCCCTTGTGGAACTCCGCACTTTACTTCGCACTCATTGGACATTACATTCTTTAATAATCCGCCTTCGTAGTTACAAAGTTGTACTACTTGTTTCCGATTTGATAGGTAACTGGAGAACCACTTAAGACTGTTCCCTCGGATGCCGTATTTGTCAAGTTTACTAAGCAATATATTGTGATTCACCATGTCGAACGCTTTTGAGAGATCGCAGAAGACCGTGCCTGAATAAAGTTTCGCGTCAACATTACTGTACATTGTTGATAAAATATTATGTAGTGCATCTATTGTTCCTTTTTTTTTCCTAAAACCAAATTGAGTTTTTGATATAATATCTTTATTTTCTAGATATTTGACTAACCTGATATTAACTATTTTCTCAAGAATTTTTGAAAAAACCGGCAGTAGAGCTATTGGTCTGTAGTTAGCAATATCAGTTTTCGGGCCGTTTTTATATAATGGAACAATTTTTGCAATTTTAAATTGCTCCGGGAAAACGCCATCTCTCAGAGAAATATTAAATAAGTTAGCTAGTACTTCGGCTATTACAGGCAGTGCAAGTTTCACTGTTTCAATAGTAATATCATCAACCCCAGAAGATTTTGTGATTTTCATTGAGTTGACAATTTTTGTGATCTCAACTGCATCGGTTGGTTGCATAAAGAAAATATGGCGGCTGTAACAAATATTGTGTCCGCCTACCTGACTGGGTGTCGTGTTAGAATTGTTGACTTGCCCGATTTGGGAAAAATAACTATTAAACATATTAGCTACCTCGCATTGATTATCGACTGTGTGATTATTTACACTGAGTGTGATATTAGAATGAGTCTGTTCCCTTTTGCCCAGTTTTTCATTCACGACTTGCCATAGTGCTTTAGAATTGTTTTTGGAGTTCAATATATTTTTTCTGATACTGTTTCTCTTAGCATTTCTTATTACTCGCCTATATACTATTTCGTACCTATTTATGTACCCTAAAACATATTTATTGCATTCAAATTTGCGAAGGTATCGAAGAAAGCGCAAATTTTTGGCAGACTTTTTTAATCCTTTCGATAACCAACATTTTACATGACTAGATTGTTTTACCTTGACGACTTTCTCTGGAAAACTATTGTCAAAATTAGATTTAAAGCTATTGAAAAATATAGTGAACAGATCATTAGCACTTTCGTTTTTAGCATTTAATTTTTTTTCCCAGTCCTCGTTAACAAGTTTATTTATGAAGTTTTCTTCGTTAATTTTGGAGAAAATTCTAGTAGTTTTGAACTGGATCTCCTTTTTAGCGCTGTTATTTAATGAAACAAAAATACCTTCGTGATCTGATAGCCCAGTAGAGCAGACCTTCGAAGAAATCAAAGTGGGAGACAGATTTGAAAATATATTATCAATGAGAGTTGCAGAGTGATCGGTGATTCTTGTTGCGGATTGAATATATGACTTTAAACCATACATATTGAGTATACTATTTATATTATATTTTGCTACTGAATCTACTAGGAAGTTAACATTAACGTCTGTACATATAATAATTTTCTTGTCTGCAAATATTTCTAAGAGTTTTGAAAATCTTTTTAAGAATATGCTAATATTTCCATTGGGTGATCGATATAAAGAGAAGACGTACATGTTACTTTCTGATAGTTTTACTCCGCAGCATTCGAAATGGCGATCTAGACAAAGATCAGCACATTGCGGTAACTGCTCGCTATCTAGATTATTCTTGATTAGTACCATGGTTCCACCCATTTTAAAAATATTTCTATGCTGGTAAGCGCCAATATAAAAACCGGGCAGATTTAACGATGTCTTCTCATTTTTTTTTCCAGAATGCTCCACCAAACAGACAATATTGATTTTGTCATTTATTTCTAACAACAGTTCTAAGTCTATTAATTTATTTTTGAGGCTATTAATATTTTGATAAAAAATAGAAAGTGAATCTGTAGCTTTTGGTTTTTTAAAATGATCTATATTTTTATGTGTTATATTGTGCTGGACGAAAAAAACGTGTTCTCGGGAGACCATGGGATGATAGCGGAGAGAAGAGACTATACAAATAAGTAGGACAGTTTGACTGTAGTACGCGGAAGAGTAGGGCGAGTATGTGAAATTCCCGACATCGTCTAATGGTCAGCCACTCTATTTGCCTGCGAAAGTTTGATATGTGATCAAACTTATTCAGGGAATAAACAAAGCGAATACACGCGTTTTGAATCCTATCTAGCTTATCGAGTAGTTCTTCATTCGCATCTAGGTAGGCCACATCAGCGTAATTAATTAGCGGTAAAAGAATAGATTGTGCCATTTGGCGTTTAATACAAAGAGGTAAGAGATTCTGAACCCGTTTAAAAGAATGGAGACTTGCAAAGACTTTACGACTGACCTCACTTACTAGTCTCTAGTTGTCTAGTGGCCACGATCCTCAGTAATGAGGGAATGACGGAGAAGAGAAATCCAAGAGTAAATAAATAAATAAATATTAGATTGGACATAAATACATATATACCTAGATACATTCATATATAAATAAATAAATACACTGCCAAATTAAGGTAAGGAAAGGTAGAGAAAAGGGAGAATGTGTGGTTCGTATTTATTTTAATAGGAAGTGTTTTTTTAATGATTGCTTGAAGGTGGAATGCGAGCTAGCGCTTCTAATTGCCGGAGGAAGCTGTTTCCACAGCCGAGCTGCATGTACGGAGAAGGAGTAGGACAAAAAATTGGTTTTGTGGTTTGGGATACGTAGAGTATTATTCCGACTTACATAAACGAAAAGGGAGACCATGACTTCCTAACCCGGTAGAAGCCTCGTTGAGATATGAGTCTCTGCAACCGTCGAAGGCTATAAAAGCCATTATATATTCGCCTACTTACTTCATTGACTTGTGCTTGCCAAGAAAGAGTCTCGTCCATGAGTATGCCTAGATTCTTAACGACTTTAGAATACCCAATGACGTTGCCCTCGATTTTTACTTGTCGCAAAAAGGACAGAGAAAGAGAAGACGATAATTGTTGACCGCCAATTATAATTGATTGAGTCTTAGTAAAATTTAGGACAATGCCATGTTTGTTAGCCCAAGAAGATACATGCAGGGCAAGAGCCGAGTTAATATATCTCCTGTCCATCCTAGAACGGGCTAGTCCCAGTTGGGTGACAGAATCAAATAAGCAAAAGGTTAAGGTTTTGCCATTCGGTTCTTGTTATTTTTATAAGCAAAACAATGTTTTATAGTAATGAATTCTTAAATAAATAATTAAATAAATAAATATCGAGTATGGCAGAGCCAATAATTCTCGTGATCTGCTCGGTTTCTGAGTTTAGACCGTAATATTCTGTAGACGAAAGCAGCAAAATGCAACTTTCGACTCTGTTATATATTTAATATTTCCTGAAAGCGTGACCGTAAGCTTTCTCATAGATAGAGAGAAGTTCGTTGAATTGCGGTCTAGAACGAAATGTAATATCAAAATGGCCGGCGATAGTTATATTCATAATGTCGAAAATTCTACTCTATAGGTTAGTTCTCGCTTCTGGGAGTTATTCCCAGTTAGCGCACTACCCCAGATAATAATGATAACAAACGATTTTTTAAATCATAAATCATATAATTTTATTATTATTTATATGCAGATATCAATTTTTAATTTGCTATACAGGTTTTACGCACATTCATGTTCTGATACACTAAAACGTTCTTAGAAATAAAGACCGTTATTTAGGCATAATATCAAAAATTTAGGATATTATGAAAAGAATGACTTTTTGTCCGTTTTTTTAATCAACACTTCTATTTTATAATGCCTCCGTATTATATAATTTGAGTGATTTTTGAAGAAATTATATTGTTCATTCAATGCGTAATAATGAGACAATCTGATCTATTGTGACGTCTAGATTAACCACTTAAGGACCATGCCCGAGTATACTCGGGAAGCTATTATGTGCGAAAATTCACACACCCGAGATGACTCGGGCACGCTTTAACTGCAGAAAACCACTCCCGAATATTTCGCGAGAAAATAAATAAGATTCATGGTAGTGGAAGCGAGACAAAAGACAGCTACGATGATTCAAACGAGGTACCGCTCCCCCACTATCTCCCAATCTCTGCAAATCGGGTGACATCACGCGATGTTAGTACTGCCCAGTGTTTTGAGCAGTGAAGTTGTGTGTTTTGACGCTCGTTTTAGAATTTACCACACCAAAGAACAATTTTGATAATGTTTTTTGTTATATTTTAATTTTCTTTGGTTCTTTGTAATAATTATTAATTATGATGAATAACATGGTTTTTTGTTTATGAATTTCCTTTATTTCTAAACCAACACTATGCACCATACTATTAACTGTTAATTCTTAACTTTTAATTTACAATGCAATCAACTTTAAGCACTGGATGTTTTTAGAGAAAACACGCGTCAACGGGGACGTATCGAAGCTTCCGTAAATTGATTCCTTGGTCCGCGATAGCTTCGGTAGACAGCGTAACACCGCATCGCAAGGGAGAAGTCCGGCCATGCGACCTCGAACCTGCAACCAGTCGAGAGACCGAATTAATCTGATTGCAACTGGAGTGCCGGTCCTCTGTTGAGATTATCTTGCGGTAAGGCGTTAGCTTCTTACGGGAATGTGGCGTAACTAGACAGTGGACTGTTTTGTCTTCTACGTCTTCTAGTCTTCTACGCTCACCTTACAGTAGACAGAATGATCTAATATCGTTAAAACTTCCTGAGGTGACGGGTTCGCCCGTTGTAGTTGGCAATTCTTGTTGGTCGTTATTGGTGGCGCGGACGCGTCCTATACATTTTAGACCATCCTCCTTTTTGAAGACTGGGGCCTTAAGTATAAAGATATCCAATTCTCGCAAGTTTATAAATACCTAAATCGAAGCCCCTTTCGTTTATACAGAGGAGCAATAAAGTGTAATCTTCGGCGGCGAAGTTTAGCAGATCTTAATTTGAGAGCCGAAATCGGCTGAAAGGACGCTTTGTATTTTTCAGGGGCCTTCAGGAATTTCATTAAGGAGGAACCGTCCGGCGATTCGCCACGGGGATAACACAAAAGCCGCTCCATTTTCGCCGACGACCCCTCATTTCGATCACTTCCACCGATACGAGTTTTGTAAAAGTTGCACGTGGGCGGTACTGAAAGTTATAAAATAATGGAAAGCGGATTTCAGCGCTGGAAATCGGTGGAACCCGTCTTATCGGCGTTGTTACGAACACCGTTGTCTAGAAAGGACTGAAGCGTTGTCATTTTGAGCTCTTGTTCTGCGGGTAGCAAGGGACATCACAAGGAAATGTAATATAAAAGGAAGGTACTGTAGGGGAGAGCAGGTAGGCTTCGTTCACGGGGAGCATTCCTACAGTGGAGAAATCTACGCTATCCAATACATTGATGTGTTCGCGATTGTGTGCGTGACTCGCGCCCATACGAGCGCGAACAAAGAAAAAACACCAGTAAATTTTCATTATTAGTAGTTTAGAAGAAATTGCAGAACAATGCACTTGATAAAGAAGATTTAAAAAAGAACTGTAAGTTTTTAAGTCTTTTGTGTATATTGGTAATATCAAAAAAATATATCAATATCAATGGATTCATAAAGTTTCTTGTAGGGATCGATTGCGTTTCTTCGTGAACTAATATAGTAAAATAATTGACGCGAACGAAACATAGCAGTAAGTTATAGCGAAATGCTTTGGAGAGGACCAATTTAAAAAGATAATTGTAAATAATTTGGTAAGAAACCCAATTTATGGTAAAAGAAAGTTTAAAAATTCTGAGTTTATTTTCCATTTTGAAGATTAGTAAAATTTGCAAAGTTTTAAACATAATGGTATTATGATAGCTAACATTCTAATTCTCATATAATTTATTACACATCTAATCATTTAAATAAAAATACGATTCATATCGCTGAAATAACAATACAATAATTCTACTTTGATTATTATACATAGGATTTGCATTTCTATTTTAATATACTGTTCTCCCTGACAATTTAATGACATTAGTATATTTTTATTATTTGTATGTAGGTAATATTGAATATAATATTACAGCCATGACAACTATCATGATAGTTATATATTTTTAAAATTATTTTTTTAGCATTTAATTTTGTGACGCATCCATATGTGTAGAAATGCCTATCTACTGGAGTAGTTGATTGTATTGTATTGTAATATTAAATGAACGATCGTATCTTTCCCCGTGCAAAAGACCGCCGAAAAGAAAATCATCTGAATTAATTTGAAACATTTCAACCGGTCTTAGATTATACTGCTTTATGTTCGTTTGATAGTTTGTGCTGGGAAAATGACAATCATTCATTCATATTACACTGTAATATTTCGGCCTGTCACGCTCGCATGAACTAATTTTGATTTTAGTTCACGAAGAAATGCAATTGAACCCAATATGTATGAAAAATTTTCATACAAAAACTCAATTTGTCTCTATTTTTAAGGTACGGAGTGCTCGCCGTGCGAGTCAAAACTCGTAATTGATCAGTATTATATTTTTTTTTGGTACCTTCATATTGTATTTTTTTTAACACACCTACCGTTTCTTCCGACTTCCGACTACCGAAACTAGTAAATTATTTAAATAGACTGGGGTTTTCTTTAAAAATGAGAACTAATAGGCCCAGTGCAATTGGGCCTTATGACCCATGGGTCTAGGGTTGGCTCACTTCACGGGTCAGCACCCATCCGATAGCCTCCAAGTGGAAACACGAGCCCGGGTAGGACTCTGCGCCTAAGAGTTAGTTTCCCCTGGGAATCGTTCTACGGGAGCTCCTGGACGGTTTGCACACCGTGCGGCGTCAGTCAATCGATTGTGCACTCCGACTTATCAGTTTGAGAGTACCCACTCTATAGGAAACAAACCCATTTCCACACACCCCCGAAGATATTCGGGGGTGTGTGGAATAGAGTGGGGGTGACTGTTAACCTTACGACATCCGCTCTTGAAACGACCAATCGGCTATCCGATCCCGAGTGGACAGTCAGGGAAAGGACGACGTGGTCCACGATAGATAGCGAATCACAGCTAACATAAGGTAGAGGACTGTGCAAGCGACCTCAAACCTGTAACCAGCCGGAAGGCGGGAGAAATCTGGCTATAACTGGTAGTCAGAGGCGAGACATGGGTGCTTCTCAGTGCCTGACCTAAGGATTTGGACTCTGACGGGCCGCGGCGCAGCTAGTTGGTGGATTGTTCCGTCCCCAAGTCGTCTACGCTCAACTCATTGGAGACAGAACGACCATTATCGTTAAAACTTCCTGGGGCGAAGGGTTCCCCGTTGTATTCGACGACTACCAGTGTTCTTAGAAAAGTGACATTTTGGGAATTGATTTTTCATTAAAATTAGTTAGGAAGAAATTGTAAAACAATTTACTGAATAAAGAAGATTAAAAAAAGAGATTAATGAGTTTTGAGTTTTTTACGTTTATTAATATTATCCTCGCTTTCCCTTTATCGAGATATAATACTTTAAAAAGTATTGCGATGATGGCATATATATACCAGAATGCCATACAAGGAATCAAGAGACATCACAAAGGAAAAGTACTTCAGATTCGTATGGGTAAAAATACTGACTAATTTACGTATGCTAAAGGGAACACACACTCGATCGCTTTTGTATTTATTAAAATTTAAATAGGAAACGAGCAACAAATGCAAGAACTCCATTTTCAACCATTAACAGACTGCTAAAGTTTCTTTTCTAATCCTCACGTATGGAAATGTTTCATAATAAGATTCTCTATTAATAAGGTACCGAGCCCTCGCCGCGCGAGTCAAAACTCGCAAAGATCGGTATTATTTTTACTTTTAAAGTACCTATATATCGTATTCTTTTATGTAAAACACCTATTGTTTCCTAAGAAAACACTGGTAAATTATTCAAATACACTGACTTTAGGGTGTTCTTTAAAAACTGGTATTTCAGAATTGGGAAAATTTAATCATTAGCATTTTAGAGAAATTGTAGAATAATTTACCGAATAAACATGATTTAAAAAAGCAGAGTTTTTTGTATGTATTGATAATTTTTGAGTGTTGCAATGATGGCATATAGACTATAGACTGTGGACTGATATGCTTTACAAGGAAGCAAGGTATATCACAAAGGCAAAATACTTCAGATTGGTGTGGATAAAAAACTGTCTTTTTTATGTATGAAAATAGGAACACGTAATTGGTTTCATTTTGTTTGGTACGTAGGTAACTGGTTTGGTAGTTGTATTTCGTATTTCCGGTGCGGCCTCAAGTGCCGCCAATTTCGCCTTCCGCTTTTCCAGACAGTTTTGACGCGAAATTATTCTCTCTCCCGGCATTTCCTCTCTCCACTAATATTCAGTTGCCTCTCCATACCAACTCTATTCATTATAGGGCTTTACTAGATAATACTCAATAAAAATACTAATAATACTCATAAAGTAAAAAACATTAAAAATATATATTATAAATAAAAATACATTACAAAAATTAAAATCTTTTACGAAATGGCAACCCCACTCTCTGTCTCTCTCTTAAGGGGTCCACACACTATCAGTATAACTGTGTAGTTATCTGTGTAAATAACCGAGTAAGAAACTGTACAGTTATCTGAACTGAACGTAGATGGGCTACTTCGGTTTTCCCCTCGGTTGTGTTCTCAGTTTGTTCAATGTTTTCGTTAGGTATAGTCACAGTCTACATATATATTTTCAACGATGGGTGACCGAAGAAAAGAGTATCAGTATGTTATGTGGTTGCAGCTGTGCTGCTTGAAGAAGAAAGTCAACGGAAGATCGTACACAGCCGCTTTTTTATACGATTGGAATACAAAAGACATTTTATGTCCCACAATTCGGAAAGACTTCTTAAAAGTCTATGAAAGCCAACAGATGTTCTTTTTTACAAGCTTTTACTTACCTTGCAATGTTTGTCAGTTTGTTTGAATCAAATTTTACAAGCTGTATTAGAACCCTGGGTTGGCTCCCGACGAGGGGACTCCTCAACAGTCAACCGCACAGACACGAAATTTTGTATACCTACTCATTCAGTTACGATAGACCGTTCTTAGATTCACCATAACATAGCGCTGCATCCAGGGTTGGCTCCCGACGAGGGGACTCCTCAAAGGTCAATAGCACAGACACGAAATTGTGTATATGCATTCAATTACAACAGCCCGTTCTAAGTTTCACCAAGACAGGACTGCGGCACCCAGGGTTGGATTCCAGCGAGGGAACTGTTCAACGGTCAACAGCACAGAAAAAAAGGTGCACTTATAAAAACAATTGGAGTCGTTTTTTTTTTGGTAAAATTTTGTCTATTAAATCTTGTTATTTGAATTTGAAATTCCAACTCAAACTCAAGTTCAAATTGGCAAGTGTGAAAAAACAGCAATTACATAAATAAGGACCCAATATTAACCACCCTACCGATACGAACCTACGTGATAAGGCCATTATATTATCGGCCGAACGCACCAACCCGTATCACGTACGTTCGAGGATGCTTGAGTACAGAAACGAAAAATAATTTAAAAAAAACCCGAAACCCACATAGCGTACTTGATACGTCAAATTGTACCTGCGATTCTAAGTACAAAAAGGGTAATAAATAGGACTCTCATATGAGTAAATAAATTGTCTGGCATATTGTAAACAAGTATTGTTTTTAAAAATGTAATGAAAAAAAACAAACGATATTTTACCTACGTTTTATATAATAACCCAAAGTTAGAGCGGTTAATAATTGATACTGATATATGTAGGTTTAAAGTTAGTGATATTTCTTTTATATTTTATCTGTATAGCTTATATAAATATTATAGAGACCTATGTTGTTTAAATAAAATGAAGTAAATAAAGTATTTTGCTAAAAAAATGTGTAATTAATGAATAAACTATTTGCAATTTCAATACTGTAACTTTTTTTCAGCCACGCATTTTTCAGCTTAGCTGCTATAGAATATTACATTTATTATCAGTTTTCGTTTCGCATGGCCAAAGTGTTACAATAAACTTTGCAAGTGTATACTAAATTACCCATTATCTTATGGTATGCTAAATATTTCAAACATTTGCCCCCCATATCGGTGGTTTTCTTGTATCGGCAAGACTCGCGTTCCTTTCGAGATTTATGAGAGAGAACTTGATTTTCAACCGCGTTTGGCGTCCTTGCTCTCAGTTCAGTAAAATGATTGTATATAAAATATGTAGGCTGTAAGGTTATCGCTGCGTGGCGCTTTCAAACGAGGAATTATTAATTGTTGCAAAGTTTAGAGCAACAAAGCCTTCATTAGCCAGCGGCACAATGAAAACAATTTGCCAACGCGGCCCATTCCGAGCTCGACAAACACGTAGTCAGGGAGCACACTGCTTTCTTATTTTGCCTCATAGTCATAGTCATTTTTATTCATTCCAAATATAATTACACTGTGGAAACGTCATACATACATAATTATTCCTACTCATAATTCTTCTTTTACATGTTCCTACAGTATTCATACAGCCAGACTGTGGACCCCGATCCCGTCCAATATCAGAAAGGCAACAACGGTTTCTGCTTCAATTGCCTCTTCGAGTTCAAGTCCCTAAAATCGTAGTTATCCTAGGTCTCATCCCACTTTTTCCTGTCCTTCGCTTCTTGCGTATATTTTATAAAACATAATTATTTAAAACTAGCTTAACCGACAGACGTTGTCCTGTCCAAATTGCAATAAATTTGCGATCGTTTCGTGAATTTGTGAAAAGCTATTGTAAACAAATTAAAAAATCAGTTGTCACCCAAAGACTTTCCGGCACTCAGAATCCCGCGCGAGGGGGGGGGGGGGGAGGGCAACAACTCAACCTCCAACCACCAATTTTCTTTTCCGATAGGACCTTATTTGGACTACTACGAACATGTGATAAAAATAGCCAAATCGGTTCAGCCTTTCAACCTAATATGCAATTATCATCGAACAGTGTTTCATTTTCATTTATATAGATTTGAAAGATTTTTTTTTGTTTCTCTACCGACGCCTAAATTCTTAAACTTGCACTAAGGTTGGCTGTAAGACATTGTAATTTTAGGTATAGGATATATGTATTTATGTCCTATTCGAATATTAAATTTATCTATTTACGTTTGCCTTGAGATACGCACAAAATTCATAGCGTTATTTATATTTTTAAATCATATTTAAATTTTTATTGTATCTTATACTACTGCAATTTCATCTTATACTACTCTTCTTGTCACGTCAACGTATCAGTCGACTTGAAGGTATTGTTGAACTAGCAATAAGTGCGACATTGTAAGTTAAATGTTTTTATTGTTTATTTATTTATTATATTTATTTCCATAATTCAAATTACAAGTTACAAAAAAAATCTTATCTTAGCACAAAATCATTTTACAATAAGTGGACATATTATACCTAGCTTAGAAAGGAAATTCATCTCTTTGCCATAATGGTTTACCACCTCACTAGGTATGAAACTGTGTTGAGGTGGTACTAATAACGTATTTTTTTTAGACGAGAGGGCAAGTCTTATCTGGTACGTGATTAAAATAAAGTTAAATTAAAAACATCAATAACATTCGTCTCGCCGAATCAGATGATGTCAGCATATTCTCATTTCGCCCCTGCATTAGCATTTAATTTATTAAGATCGTTGTGCACCATGTTTCATTGCTGAGTATGGTCACAAATGAAATAGTTGTTTCTTTACCTGATAAAGCGACTCAAAAACCTGGCGGCACACCAGGAGGATACTCCGGCACACCATTGTGCCTTGTGTGTGAAAATATACGCATGTCTCCTAAGCATGTTGACATGTTGACCTGTTGTCATGTCACTCTTGAAATGACCTTGGGCTACTCGATCCCGGGCAAAGAACGCCCAGGTCCTCGATAAATTCAAATTGAATTACAGCTTTAATACTACAGGTACAGGCCGCGTAAGCGACTTCGGATAAGTAACCAGTCGGAAGGATGGAGGTATCCTGAAGATTAACTCCAGACGGAGATATCCTACCAAAACTGGTAGTTAGGGGGCGAGGCTGCCGGCTGCGCACCTTTTCCAGTGCCTCGCCGTAAGGCGTTGGTCTCTAACAGGCTGCTTGCGAGCTAGAAAGTAGATTGTCTTGTCTCTAAATCTTCTACCCTCATCCTACGGCTGAAAAAACGATTACATATCGTTATACCAACCTGGGGTGACGGGTGCGCCAGTTGTAGTCGACACCGCCCTACTGTGCCGCGGTACACCGGTTGAAAACCACTTACTCAGATAGATACTAGTATTAGGGGTTTTGAAACTAGATTCAGCTAGCCTTTTTCGAAATGAGACAAGAAAACCCGCAGAGAGCTCTCTGACTATTCTCTCTCTGCTCGTCGCATCGCTCTCGGCCAAATTCGACCTCGTTATTACACGAAACGTCCTATTTGTTTTGTAATTCTTTGTTTTTATTAAGTTTACCGCAGCGGAATGCTTTCATCATCGCCTGCGAAAAGGTAATCATGTTATTCGCTGTTGTGTTGTCGTTCAACTCATATATAATTGCAGGGAGTCTGTTCGCCAAGGTTCTATTAGTATAGGTGAAGATAAAAGAAGGCTGTTCGCAAAGTTTCATCATTGATTAGGGGCCATCCACATATCACATAATCACGTTTTTAGGATTTTCGACCTCCCCCCTCCCCCATGTCAACAGACGTAATCAGCGGCCTTACCCCCCCCCCGCTTCTCCCCAAGATTACGTAATCAACTGAATTTGCGAAAAATGTGACGAATCGTGAACCCAGCGTTTGTAAAGTGTATGAAGATGGTAAGTGGAAAAAACACTTTAAATGCTTTAAAAAATGTAGGGGGAAGTCCCCTAATGCCGGACGTCACCTAGCGTAGCGTTGATTACGTAATCAGGACCCCCCCCCACCCTCACGTAATCAAGCGTAAGCTTCAGCTCCAAACCCCTCCCCCTCCCCCCCCCCCCCCCATCCTCGGTGATTACGTAATATGTGGACGGCCCCTTATATTTTTAAATTTATTATTATTTATTTATTGAAAGGAAGCACGAGATATACATATTACTGCAGCATTACAAATTATTCGTTCTTAGACCAGTAGCAAAAAAGAAAGCACACTGAAGCATCTTGATCACTATATCAACGCCGCCCAACTGGGCCTAGGCCTGTACTAAGGCAGGCGTAAGAGAATTGTTTTACCCGTGCATAAATTTAGATTTATTTTAGAGAATAAACAAAGCAATCAAGTACTTGTGGGACTTAAAAGTATTTAGAAATTTATTAGGTATCATTAGAAAAAATATTAAAGATGGTATTAAAATTAGAGTATTCAGTATTCAGTATTCAATTTATTCATTCAGAATATACAATAAAAGCATCAATTATGAATTAAAGCTAATTAGCGCATATTAGAGTTCGTCAGTTGCTAGTAATATATTAATATATGTAGATATAAAACTATTAAAGCATAAATATTAGTTCGACAATAGCGTTGACTAAAGTCGGCTTTACACGGCAGACAAATAAATTAAAAAAATAGAGCTGAATCCATGTACATGAGTATACATATAAAATAGATAATTATTTTAAGAATATTAATAGTCATCTTAGGCACTATATACAAAAAATAATCACACAATAGAAAGGATAAAAACAAAATTGGTAAAAAGCAACGTATGTATATGATCAGGTATGTTATGTTACACATTGTAATCTACATATTAGATATTAAATTCATAATATTATTATTAAACAATAACAACTAAAATGAGGTACCTGAAAGTTACATAATGTTATTCCCATTTGAAAGATTTGGCATGCTCAAAAAAATCACCCAGCTTATAGAAAGCATGCGTGGATTGCAGCTTTTGTTTAATAAATCTTTTAAACGCCTATGTTTCCATATTTCTTGTGAAGAGTGGTAGCTGGTTAAAAAGCTTATAGCTCAAATATCCAAAGGACTTCTGTGTCTGCTTAAGGCGTACTTTAGGCAGGATAATATCATCACGTCTGCGTGTATTGTGGGAGTGCATATTCCTGTTTACCCCTTGTTCGTTAATATTTGATTTAGCATATAGTAGACATTTTAAAATATATTCAGACGTAAAAGTCAGTATTTTGTATTTAATAAAGTATGGTTCGCAGTGCGTGTCACAAGATACTCCTGCAATTGCTCTCAGTGAACTTTTCTGTAAAATGAAAACCCTAGAACTGTCTGACTGGAGTATTAGTTTAAAATATTAAAAAGTATATTATTACTATTACAATTAAGTATTACTATTATACAGGGTGTGATTACAGCATGGGCATTTCTTGTAGTGGGTGAATCAATACGCCAAATTGAGCAACTTTAAAAAAAATGAAAAAACAAAAAAAAAACGCTTTTTAAAAATTTGCTCCGGCTGCCAAAACCCACAAAGCATATTGTGCGCTCAGGTCATAAGGGTCGAGAATATTGCAAGACCTTATTTAGAGGTGACGAAGTATTTCCTGGCTATCGGCGACAGCGCTATCGCTTCCCTAAAAGCGATATCGCACAAAGGCAGCCAACGCAACCGACCGAGGAAATCAATAAAATAGTCTCACCCATTAATATTGAACAGAGGGAATTGAACTGCGCAACTAGGACAGCGAAAGTATACGGTGAGGAAATAAAGCAATGTGCAAAAGGGGAGCGGTGTGGATATAAATCCATGGCAATTTTTCACGACCTGCCTAAAGCATTTGATACTGTTTCAGATGCGAGAAAACTAATAGATCCTGTTGCAGTGTTAGGTCACTAAGACCCATGTGTGTTAGAGTCGCCCAAACTCACGGGTCAACCCATATCCGGCAGCCTCCATACATAAGTGCGAGCCCAAGTAAGACTCCGGCCTACGGGCTAGATTTACCCAGGAATTACCCTTCGGGTGCTCCTAGACGGTTTGCCCACCGTGCTTCGTCAGCCAATCGACTGTGCAATCCGACTGATAGCCGGGGGAGTCTGGAAACGGTTTGATTCCTATAGAGCTGGGGTAGTTGTTAACTTTACGGCAACTCCTCTTGAAACGACCAAACGGCTACACGATACCAGGGGAAGAACCGGGCAAATGAAGCCGTCCGCGTTAGGTTCGGTAGCCACCGAATCACCGCTACGTAAGGGAGAGAATCTCGCAAGCGACCTCGAACCCGTTACTAGTCGGGAAGCTGGAGAAATACTGACCTAAACTGGGTTACCTTCCTAGTGTCTCGCCGTAAGGCGAGACACTAGGAAGGCTCTATGGCGGGTTCGTGGTTTTTGCTGGACGGTAGATTTGCGTCGTCCACAAAGTCTTCTACGCTCTTACTCACGGGAGATCGAACGATCATAATCGTTAAAACTTCCTTGGATGACGGGTTCGCCCGTTGTAGTCGATAACCACAAACATTTCCACATGCGATACTAAAAAACAGCTTATTGGGGAATTCTTAGCGTATACAAGGATAATACTTAGCGTATACAAGCGGATTAAACAAGGAGGATATTTAGCGTATACAAGCGTATACAAGGATACTTGAATGACTTGATAGTATAGAAGGACATCGAAGGAAAAACATCGATCTTACCATCGATACCAACATCGTAACGCAAACATCGACCGTCGAAAAATATCATGAGCAAATAATCGATCATATAAACATCGATATTTACTTTTAAAATACATCGTTCGTAAGACTCATTTTGCTGACAGTCCCTATAATTAAATAAATCATAGAGACGAACACTGTGATATTATGTATAATTCAACGATATGAATAATTCAATGTCTTGATGACAATATTAGAAAATCGGTTGTCAATATTAGAAAATCGGACAATATTTCCCAGCAAGTAGCCAAGGACTAGCGCAATAAGCGACTAGCGCGGATAATGTGAATACGTTCGATTCAATAGTTTTCGCATACACTCTGACCGCTGACTATTCAATATAATGTCAGCCCAACAAGGCATCTGGGTACCAAATTTCAAGTATATAAGTCTAATATTTCAACTAGATATTTGATATAATATCCATTTGTTGGTTGGGCCGATTCTAAACACAAACTATTGACTCTTCCATGACCAAATATTGGTTGCATATCAAGTTTCAGGTCAATCAGATTAAGCGTTTGGGGAGCTAACGGGCCCTTGCTGAGTTGGCCACTAAGACCCATTCTGTTCAGGGTTGGTCATACTCACGGGTCAACACCCATCCGGCGGCCTCCTCGCATGAAGTGTGAGTCTGGGTAGGACTCTAGCCTTAGGGCTAGTTTCCCCTAGGAATCTAACTTCTGGCGCTCCTGGACGGTCTGCGCACCGTGCGGCGTAAGCCAATCGACTGTGCACTCTGACTAACCGTCGGGGGAGTCTGGAAGAAGTACTGTTTCCTATAGAGCGGGGGTGGTTGCGGACCTTACGGCGACTGCTCTTGAAACGACCATCGGCTACCAAGTCCTGGGCGAACAGCCGTGCAAAGGATGCCGTGGTCGGCGATAGATTCGGTACACACCGTTTCATCGCTTCGTAAGGGAGAAGACCGCAAAAGCGACCTCGAACTCGGAGCCAATTGAGAGATTGGAGTAATCTGGTCGCAATTGGAAGAAAGGGCGTGAGTGTAAGCCCGCTGGGTAACACTCCTGGCTATCTCGCGGTTAAGGCGTTGGCCTCTTTCGGGCGAGGATGGTGGACTGTTTTTGTCCAAGTCTTCTGCACTCACTTCAGGGAGACAGACCGACTAACCGTTAAAACTTCCTGAGGGGACGGGCTCGCCCGCTGTAGTTGACAACTCTAGATAAGCGTTTGGGCGCTATTGTGAAGTAATATACATAGGCACACATACATACACACAGTTGCATTAATCGAAATCAAAATCATCATTAGCTACTACCACACCATTTTATCTTGGGCTTTTGTTCTCCATTTGTGCACTTGTAGTGAATTTAGGTTATTAGAATTTTAATATTGGTTCGTTCTTTAATACTGGTAAATATTTCGATTTTTTAATATATTTTTAATAAGACATATGGGGTGTTTGGAAAAGCCGGGTTTATTTTCAATGTGTGATTCTGTACATCAATCTGAATAAGAAAAGTAGTAGCTAATGGTTCTCGTGCAGTTAAGCCAGTAAGACCCACCTTGTTCTTTAGGGTCGGATCAACTCACGCTTCAACTTCTATCCAGTAGCTTTCTAGAACAGGGTCCACCCGGGTAAGGACTGTGGTTCCTCTGCCTCTCATTGCATGCATTGTGGATACATTTTCCGTCTAGGATGACCTTTGGGCGTTACTGGGCAGTCTGCGCAACGTGCGGCGTCACCCTAATGACTGTGCACTCTGGCGAATAACTGGAGGAGCCTGGAACGATATACAGTTTCCTAAGCAGCGGGGATGGTTGCTGACCTGATGTCAGCCACTCTTGAAACCAGAGATGGGCAAAGGACGCCATGGTCTGCGATAAATTCAAACAGCTGAATCGCATCAGGTAGAGGCCGCGCCGCGGCGCAAGCGACTTCAGACCCGTAACCAGTCGGAAGAACGGAGAAAGCCGACCTTAACTGGTAGTAAGGCCGCGAGTTCGGCCCGCTGGGTTCACTTCCCAGTGCCTCGCTGTAAGGCGTTGGCCTCTTACGGACGATTTGGCGAGCTAGACAGTGCACTGTGCTGTCCCTAAGTCTCTACGTTCACTCCAGGTTAAAAGAACGATTATATATCGTTACTCTTTTCTGGGGTGACAGGTTTGCCCGTTGGAGATGACACCTCTAAAGTGAACAAGGAAAGAGATATTTTTAATTTCTTGATTTTTTTCCCTTAGGAGATTTTTAATTAGAGTTATTTTTATTTATTTATTGAGCTACTTATGATTAGGTATACAGTTCATTGATCATGTAACGGTTGCTTCTTATAATAATTATATAAATTATTTAATAATGAATATAGGGAGGTTTAACACATCTTACATGACCTTTCCTGCCAATAGCACATCTAACTAGGCGATAATTTGGACCGTCTCTAGATGTGCATATTTTTATGCAATTTTAAGAAATTAAATGTTTTTTTTTAAACAATAAATTATTTGGACCCACCACCTGTACCCAGCCACCACCACCCACATAAATATACCAATTTTATAAAATACATAGCTATCTAATAAATAAATACATTTATAGTTCAAATTTAATAAAATTTAATTAAGAATAATACTAAATAAGTGATACTAAATAAATTGTCGTGCGTTGCGAAAAGGTTGATCAGATTTTACAAATCCCTTGTTAAGTAGCCATCTATTAAGTTATGTTAGAATAATTTTTCATGTCTTCACTTAGGGAATTATATAATTTTGGGGGTATGTAGAATATATGTCTCTGGACAAATGTTGTCCTGACTGACGGAATTATATAATTGATACTCGCGGACATTCTTGTGTTCAGATTGTTTTGAGTTCGAGCATGGTCAACTCTAGATTTGCAGAATGCAAGAAGCGCTTGCTTAATGATTAACTGTTTAGCTGATAGCACATGGAATTGGGAAAATAAGAGTAGAATATACATAGGTACTACCAAAAAACTCTGTTTTAAACCACCTATAACTTTCTTTATCACCTTTTTTGATTGACCGTGAAAAACAATTTTTAATTCAACTTTGAATATTCAATGTTTTCTTTCACAGTAACAAAGATCAAAAGCAAAATATATGTAGATGGTTTTCAACTCAGTTTTATGTCTATAATAATTTTCACCTAATAAAAATCTCCTAAACACGATTTTTTTTCCAAATATTCAAAAGAAAGAAAAATATAAATTCACTTGTTTAGCTAGATCTACAGAATCACCCATCCTACTACTATTATAAACGCGAAAGTTTGTAAGAATGAATGTATGGATGTTTGTTACTTTTTCAAGCAAAAACTACTGGATGGATTTTAATGAAACTTTACAATAATATAGGTTACACATCAGAATAACACATAGGCTATTAATTTATAAATACATAGTTTTCTATCATCATTATCACAATTTTCCATCACCACGCGGGTGAAACCGCGGGGCGCAGCTAGTTAAAAATAAAAACCAACCTGCCCCACCACTCTTTATTATTTGGATACCAAAAAATTTTAGTCTTGAAGTTCATTATTGAATGGAAACTTCATAGTAATAATTATTCTCCTTGTATTGTTTATTATATTTTGTAATCCTTATATGGCAAATAATTTGAAACATCATTGGCTTTATTACTGTTATATATTATGTAGGTATATATGTTATTTTTTTTGCTGTATGTATAATTTTTTATGCTGTATTATTTTATGCATAAAATAAAATAAAAAAAAATAATAAATAACATGTATGCATGACTATATTTTGTAACAATTATCCACATTAAATTATTTACATATTATAACTCCCCCCGTCCCATATTCGCAATGTGTATACATTCTTCAAAAAAATTAAATGTTCAAGTGGAAACATGTAATTGGCTTTGTCTTTGGAAATTTATAACTGTGTATCTAATGTATTGAAATACATAGCTGTATGTTTCCTGAATAATAATAAAATAAAAACAAAATTATAAAAGCATTATTTTCAAGAAAAATGGCGAGCCGATGTCTACCAGATAACATATAACTTAATATCACAAGGTTTACGTTGGCTACACAATATAAAAATTAAAATGATAAATAAATAAAAACTAGAAAAAAAATGATAATACAAAAAAAAACAATGCATCCAAATTAAATTAAGATGCAGGGGCAAGGAAGGAGATGGCGTAAGGAAAAGGACCCCAGAAGAAAGGGGAAGAGGGGGTTGGTTATGTTATGGTTTTAGGTTTAAGTGCTTCTTGAGCTTGGCCTTGGGGGGGGGGGCTAATACTTAAGGAATTGGTTCCCTTTTTTTATTATACTTAATCGCCTTTTACTTGGCTTCTGAATGTATCCCCTCAATTTTAAATGGTAGCGAAAGAAAAGGCATAATAATATTATATTATACAGTGCTGATTCTAGACGTGCGCGTCGATTCGTTTGTGGAAAATCAATAAGGGTGGAATGGACCCTTGCATTAGGCAGTCTGAGGGGATGCGACCCCTCAGTATGCACGCCCGTAACCTTCACGCTGCCACCCAACAATTCACTCCCCTCCAACTTATACCCCTACCCCTACCTATACTAGCTACATAGGTGCATGAGTGTAGCACGCTGACGTTTCTTTGTGTACAAAATATATCCGGAATCGTTTTATTTAGAAAGTAATGTTTTAATTTAACGGATCAGACTTATGTACATAAGTATTTTATTTATTTTATTTTATTTTCTTAAGGATAACTTACAGCCGATAATTTTGTAGTGAACAAAAATAGGTAGCTTAGAGCCATTTACAAGTTACAAATGATAATGACAATAATAATAACGTGAATTTGAACTGAACTGAACTGATATTAAGCATAAAGAAGATATTAAACAAGAAGATACTAAATTGTACAGTAGAAAACATGTTGACATAAACAAGACTGTAATAAAAGAAGAAAATGCTAAGCCTGGTCATCACAAAATCGCCCTACAACCTGCTTCCTTATAGTATCTATATTCGTGAAAAAGGGGTCAATATCAATGTCAGCATTCAGGGTGTTGAAAGTTTCGCATACCCTTATAAAATAAGAATTACGACTGTATTTGGTTTTAAAGCCAGGTACAAGAATGTATATAATTCATAATGTAGCTATGTCCAATGTAGTTATGTACATAGCTACATTGTAATACATCAGGTGTTCAGTTCAGATTAGGGCTTCCAATCCCGCATGCCCCGTGCGGGATCTCGGTATAGGCGAGTCAAAAAATTTCAACGACGCGGGATCCCGGTATAACGGGATTCCGCATTTTTCGATAAAAGTGGTTATTACTAATTAGTTAAACATACCTAGCATGCTTAGTTAGAAATATTTACTAGAAAAACACAAGTACAAAAAAAATACTTTCAGAAGTGTTTTCGCAGAAAACACAATATTCCCATCGACCTAACTGATTCATTAAGAGTCATCTCTTTCTTTTTATTTGTTGCTACTAGGATTATTATTATCTTTTTATTCTGTATTATTTATTGACTAGCTACTTGACTATTTTAACTATTACTTCTTATTACTGGCTTTTCTTTTTATTTTTATTTTGTAAGTTATTATCTTATGTTATTTTTCTCTATTTATTGATTATCATTGCAATTATAATTTTATTGTATTTTATTATTATTATTATTTTAATAATATTTTAACTGGATATATTTTGATTTCATTATTACTTTTTTTATTTTTCAACATGATTATGACTTAGGTATTAAATATCATTAAAATAACTCTTGAAATTTATACTATGTATTATTAGAGTTATTAGATTTACTTTATTTTAATAATAATAATAATAATAATAAAACTCTTTATTCTTAAGAAAAGGCGAGCTTATTGCCTGCAGGCAATATTTTAGAGCTTTTTTTAAACTTTTTTTCTCTCTTAGTAATAGTACTTTAATAAGTGTGCGCACAATATAAAACGTACAGGTGACCTAGTCGAGTCTACCTTGGTACGGGCTTCGGTCTAGTTAGGCAGACTTTGTGAATATTTTTTTTGGAAAATTACTGACGAAAATAAATTTATTCTTACTCTTATTCTTTATGATGGTTTCGATATGAGGAATTCGAGCGGGCGATTGACAAATAATTGCCATGGTGGAATTTAAAGTTTGCTCTAGCTCTTCTTGCAATGTCAGAGCTCGAGTAGCCGTGTTCTCTTACGTGTTGGCAGCGTCAACAGCTTGACTCTGAACATTATTTTCATCCACAGGAGAAAGAGGCACTTTGTCATTATCAGCTTCGTCGGAGGATGTCGAATTAAAATTTATTTTCTGTATCAACTGCTTAATTTCCCTTCGAATCACAATTATTGGTGGAATAATTTTCAATCCAGCAAATCCCGTGGGATCTCGCACTCCAATCCAAAGTCAGTCAGCACTCCAAAGTCAGCAAAACCGCAATACTCGGAGTTCAGGGAAACAAAATTTCCTTATTCCTCAAGTGCAAACAACATTTGCACAACGACAAGCTTTTTACATTGGTTCCAAATTATATAATGACATAGAGGAAAAATGGAAACATTTAAAGAACAATCAAGAGTTTAAAGACAATATCAATAAATAGTTATTTGAATTAGGGAGGTCTAAATCTGAAAACTTCGTTTGTAAACCGTATGTATAACGGTTAATTTAAAAATAATATCGTATATTTATATAAATTATTATGCATATATTAATAGTATATCATATCATATTTTTATTTATATTATTTCATATTTTTTAGCACTGTTTCTAATAATTATATTTATATATTTTATTAAATTATAAATATGTTTATACCATATATCGTATTTATGTATATGTGTATTTTCCATATTGTATTACCTATAATGTATTATTCTTACAAATTTAGTGTTTTGATTTGTTTTATAGTGTTATTTATTTATTATTATATATTATTCTATCTTAATTAAGCATATTCATTATTATAAAAAAAAAAATTTTACGTTAATTAGGCTAATTGTTACATACGTTGTATTACTAATTTTAATTATTTACTCTGACCCGCCTAGATACGGGACAGTTTAGTCCTAGTTAGGTGGGCAATGAGCATTAGCTGCATTTCGGTGTTCAATTTTCCGAGTTACTTATAACATTGATAACAATGGGGCTAAATGTACAAAAAATAAATGAATAAGGTATTAGGGACTGATGAAATCATCGGTATTTCAAGATCTCGGTATACACTGAGATTGGAAGCGCTAGTTTAGATGTTAGTAATCATTAGTATTGATGCTACAGTATTCGTCTTCGTACGTTCATTCGCATATCACGCGGAGCAAACAAGACTCGAGTCCTTACAAAGTGCGACTAAGTAAAGTTAGAAATAGTTTTCCGTATATATGTCCAACCTTTTTTACAATAAGAATCCATCGTGCGTCAGGGGTCTTGGAGACGTTCAATTTAAGAAAAGGGTCCTTCATAATTTATGTATGTGTGTATGTGTATATATTTATGTATGTGTGTATGTATGTGTATGTATATATGTATATATTCTTATGTATTATGCAATGCAACGTAAGTTCATAACATCAAAAGAGTCAGCTCTTCGATACCATTGATTTTATAAAATCAATGTCGATACCTTTAAACAAAAATCAGCATCCCTAGATACGGGTCTCTGACCTAGTTAGGAATGCGGATAGACATTTTCACCATAGGATGTGCTCAATCTCTCCCAACTCAACCACAGTATGTTAATGGTGTGTATATGACATAATTATAACGTTATTGTAAATTAATAAATAAAAATAAATAATCTTAATAAGAATTCAATTTGATCTATTAAAGACGTGGACACTATTGCATTTTATAATCTTTTATGATTATTTTGATTAAAAACATATATTTTTAAAACTATTAACATGACTAACTCCAATCATTTTGATAATTTATAATCAGAGATGGATTATTAGGTATATCATAATTTGTCCAGACTATTGCGCCATTTCTTTTTTATTTTTTAAATTCTTTATACCCCTTTCGGTAACGGCCCTACTTAATTGACCCTCCCCTCCCGTCTCCTTTGATTGTCTTTATTTTCCACTTCTACCTTCGATATCGAGTTGACATACGTTAACCTTTTGGAAGCCAGTCGTTCCATGCAAAATTTTCGAAGCCCTCGAAAATTTGTTTGTAATATATATATATATATATATATATATATATATATATATATATATATATATATATATATATATATATATATATATATATATATATATATATATATATATATATATATATATATATATATATATATATATATATATATATATATATATATATATATATATATATATATATATATATATATATATATATATATATATATATATATATATATATATATATATATATATATATATATATATATATATATATATATATATATATATATATATATATATATATATATATATATATATATATATATATATATATATATATATATATATATATATATATATATATATATATATATATATATATATATATATATATATATATATATATATATATATATATATATATCCTTCTAGCCGTGTTCGGCCATAGCGACTGCGCATTGTAGATTCTAGTGACTTCTTTAGTCTTCTCAGAGTCCACTGTTCGGAAGCAGTCAAGTGCGCAGGCTATATTATAGTGCACAGGTGGGCGCGCGACCACGGGTGCACTCTCTCTTCCTCCCTCTTCTGAACCCGATGGAACGGAGACCGTTACGACCAAAGAAAAGTTTGGATGCAGATACAATAAAATAAATTAATTAATCGCCAACGCAGCAATGGCTGTCATTGTTAAATTGCAGAGCTATTTTTCCGGATTTAGTTCGTTTTTCCACACTGTCATTTATGAAATTGGTAGTTATGGCTTGTAGCGATGTTTAAGGTTTTTCTGGAGCTATTGTAGAGATGTCCGGTGACTTATTGGTAGTTGTTATAGTAGGCGGTGATGTAGAAGATGCATTATTGGATTTATCCTGGTTTTCTGATGATCTCTTGTTTTTGCTCATGGGGTTGTGTTGAATACAGCATACAGTCTCTTATTCCGACATTATACAAAATTGTGATAGTTTCCCTTTTTAAATCCCCGTCAGTTTTTGGACAATTTTCCGGCGGTAGACATACTCCTAAAACGCCATCTATTTCACATGACTCTTCACGGCAGTGTATATGCCAGTTCCCTTGGTACTTCCACAAGGGCTCTTTCCAATACTGGTAACGGCGATTATGTTGAAGATGCATTGGTTGTCAGCTATCGTCACTTGCAGAGGTCCACCACTATCGCCTCCACAAGAGTCTCGTCCTCCTTCTAAGCTTCTAGCGCACAATTGATCGTCCGTTATACCTTGTGGTAACCTCTTTCTGAGAGTCTTTGCATATAGTCTTCGACAGGTCGGCTGGTCAATCAAATCCACCACCACCTTCAGTAAGTCGTCAGATGTATCTTCAGCAAAGTCGAGCTGCCCCCAGCCAGTAACGACAGCTCGCTTGTTTTCGATGGTCGACTTTGTCCATAGACACGCTGGTCGAATATTTAAAGTGAACAGCTCAGACAGATAAGATCCTTCGGGACGCGTGCCGTGTTAACCGCGAGTGAATCCAGACTGTAGAATTGCACTATATTCTTATAAATTTATTATTTTATTATTATTTAGAGGTGAGAAAATTTTAAAATATGTTGACACTTAGAATTTAAATTTCGAAATTTAATTTTGTAGAAGGTGAGTGCAAGCATACTAATATACAACGGTGGCTCATTCAATGGTAGGCTTCAATGACAGGCTTTTACCGCAGTGGAGGGAGAAATAGAGCTGATATTTGAACTAATGCGGATAAAATGAAAAACGCCGATCGGCGTGCATGGCCACCCAGGGCTAAATAATCACTGTTTTGTATTCTTTATGATGACTATTGAGTAAGTGTATTTATTCATGACTCCTTTTATAAATCAATTTTCTCACATAAACCTTTACAACCCTGGCAGTATGGCCGGAAGATATTTCCACTTGGCAATAGACCCACCACATTGTACTCTGTTGTAAGTGCAATAAAGCTTTTAAAACAAACTCTCCATCTTTCCCACGTGCATTTACCACATGTTCAATTCAATATCCAATACCCCTGCCTCCATTTCATTTAGAAAATGCTGAAATTTTCCGCGTCTCGGAGTCGGCCTATATAAGCCGAGTTTTAGGGCTTTCGTAGCGCTGTTGATTAAGTGGGTATTTAAAAACATTACTAACCTGCTCTAAATCTAGAAGCTATGCAGCCTTGTGATTGACATGTTGAACTTGGCCTGGTCTCCCTGTTGCTGTTGCGCGATTTCTGCTTTAAAAATAACAAACTACAGCAAAGAAGTATGCCGACAAAAAAAACAAGTTTCGTCTGAGTAAGGTTGGAAAAAGCTTTCTTTGTCAATCTAACCTATTTTACAATATGTTGCCATCATGCTTCAGGGCCCTTGGCAAGGTCATTTTAAGAGAACCGTACATTGTTTTTTAATTTAATAAATAAATTAAATTTAAAAAATAAAGTAAACTTTACATTATATACAATAAATTTAATTGGAAAATAAGTAATAATATATACAAATATATGAATAAACACTATATTCTAGTATATATGTTTAAGAAAATGATATGTAGGTAATATTGCACAATTTTACAAATACATATTTTTTTAAATATTCACCCTACAGTATTAATAAGGTCTTTAGTTTTTGAACGCCCAATATCTAGAAGCCAGTTTTTTACTTTACCTTTAAAAGTTACATAATTTTTCACGTTTTTCGTGGTTTCACATAGTGAGTTATAAACTTTCGGGGCGATAAAAAAACATTGTCTTCGGGCAAATGTGCTTTTAACCTTTGGAATTGTGAAAAATTCCTTACCAGCATTTCTCGTTAAGTACAATTGTTGACTTCTTGCTCTGTACTCTTTAGTTTTGTGAAAGCTTACAAGGCACTGCTTAATAAATAGCTGGCAGATATCCAAAACCTTAAACTCCGCAAAGAGCTGGTTTGAACTGTACCGAGGAGGCTTTTTGTTTATGACTCTTATTAGTAACTTTTGTGCTTTTAATAGTCGGTCCATTGTTGTTTTTGTTTCATTATTATTTAATTTCATTGTTTATTTTTATATGGTTACTGTAATTATAAATATATTAAGATGCAAATAGAAAGAGTGATCTGTGGTTAAAAGCCAAACGCCCTGTGGGCGTACTGTATCGAACCAGGTATATTATAGAGTTGCACTATAACGATCTATCTAGCATACGGAATAATCCCAACAATTCGGTCGGCACGAGCGTTACAGCCACTCCAGTTACCAGATCGTAAAGTTTTATTTTCTTATTTCTGCCTCTTTTACATATCTGCGAACATTAGGAAATGATGGCTAACGGTTTCTTTTTAATTGCTCGCCGGCCGTTTTCGCAATCCTCTTATTCCTCATTGTAAACCGCGCCCGCTTAAAACAAACAATAAAAGAAGGATCGCGTCGGTGGAATTTTAAGTAACCGTCAAAGAATCCCTCTCGAGGGCCCCTCTCGCTGGAGGAAATTGTCCGTCCTAATGAAATATTCGGCGGGAGAAAGCTCATAATGAGGTGAAAAAAGGGCCGCTTTTTAAACTTTTTCAATTCGGCCGCCGAATCGGCCGGCGATAGGCTTGCCTTTCAAGGTAATTAAACCCTTTAGACACAGGCCTATAAGCTGGCGATGACGAGATTTTCCAGTCTTGGGATTTCCAGGTTTCTATAACGATAAAAGCGATAACGAAACAGGAAAATTATCCTTTAAGACGGATTACAACGATATCGGATTGGATGCGCAATATATTTTTTTTTGTCAATTGATGTGTGTTTTGCTTTTTAGAAAATATTATTACTTCCGCTGCACCCTTGTTAAAATATTTGTTATGTTCAGTTATTAACAAACTTTTCGTATAGAATGGAACATGAATATAGAATGGAGTTGTCAGTTACTACGGGCGAACCCTTCACACCAGGAAGGTATAACGATATATAATCATACCTCCAGCCTGGAGTGAACGTAGAGACTTGGGAACGAAATTAGCCCACTCTCTAGCTCCATCGACGAGCCCGTGAGAGTACAACGCCCTCACTACCAGACGACTGAATTCCTCTGTCCTCCCGTCTGGTCATTGGTCCAAAGTCGCTCGCGCGGCCTCTACCTGAAGTAAGCGGTTATTCGGTTTTTAATATATCACGTATCGAAGCGCCCTTTACACGTTATGGTCACTCAGGATCGTCCTACTGATCGTTTTAAGGATATATGACACCAGGTCGACTAATACCCCCGCTGTCATAGAAATCATACTTCTCCAGGTCTCCCAGTTATTCGACGGATTGCGCAAGCATGGCCGGCACAGCCTGTTTTGTAAACAGCCCAGTTCCACCCGAGGTATTCTTTCGAATCCGCGATCTTCTGATCCCAACCGCCTCCGACTGCTGGACTAGAGCCGCGGCAGAAACCCACAGCGGTCCAGACAGGTTGCCCCTCTAAGAGGAGGCTACCAGATAGGAGTTGAACCTTGAGTTGGGCAATAGAGGTTGGTCAACACCACCCAAGCTGCATGGATCCATTATGAACCACAAACGACACACAGTGATGCTCTCGCGTTGTATCTTGTGTACATATCAGCATGAAATCGGAGGTGCGTCTGCACATACAGAATAATCTTAACATTTTGGTCGACGCGAACGGTTGAGCCACTTGAGTTTGCGGATCGTAAAGTTTTATATTCTCATTTCTGCTTCTTTTACATATCTGCGAACATTGGAAAATTACAGACTACGGTTTCTTTTTAATTGCTCGCCGGCCGTTTCGCGATCCTCTTATTCCGCATTGCAAACCGCGTCCGCTAAAAACAAACAATAAAAGAAGGATCGCGTCGGTGGAATTTTAAGTAACCGTCAAAGAATCCCTCTCGAGGGCGCCTCTCGCTGGAGGAAATTGTCCGTCCTAATGAAATATTCGGCGGGCAAAGGCTCATAATGAGGTGGAAAAAGGGCCGCTTCTCAAACTTTTTCAATTCGGCCGCCGAATAGGCCGGCGATAGGCTTTCCTTTCACGATAATTAAACTCTTTAGGCACAGGCTGGGGAGGTGGCGAGATCTTACAGTCATAGGATTTCTAGGATTCTTTAAAGCTAAATGCGACAACGAAACCGATACATTTTCATTTAACAAGTATTACAACCATATTTATTATATTCATAAGTATTGAATATTATGGTTTTTCGTTGCAAGTCTGGCAACACTAGCACAGAACTGTCACAATAAATGTTTGTAACCTCAAACTGAGTCGCTGTGTTTTTTTCTCTCATCGCGTCCCGTTTTCATTTTTGCTAGGACTTTAATTTACGCGGAACTTCCTGACTGGAACAATTCAACAGGTTATGGGCCCAGCTCACGACGACTGTGTAAAGAAAAGTGCAAATGCTGAAAACGCGGTTTTCGCGACTGAAATAGTGCAAGCGGAGAAAGTGACTATTCTGGTGAATCGTTTTAAATCGCGTGGAATAATTCAACTGAATTAGTGCGATTTTAGATAAACGGACAAAAACAAAAGTGTCATTTCGTTTTGTGCGGTATTTTTTAGTGGGTGCAGCGATTACTTTTGAGGTTAGAATCAGCAATTTTTCTGTCTGAAAAACTGTGGTGCGTCGATAGCTGTTTTTTGTGCGTGATTTCATCATCGCGTGGTACAAGGAAAACGTTTTTCTCAACGCGCAGTTTTCGGGAGCGAGTTTTCTTTTGGATTGAAATTGAAAAGTTTTTTTCGGAAAATTTCAAATCCGGCAATTCGAAAACAGAAGAAATGGAAGGTTATCGAATAAATATCGAAAAATTGGAAGGTGTCGGTGAGTCTTGCAATTGGCTGACATGGAAATTCCAAATGCGTCAAATTCTGGAGGACAATGAATTATTCGATATTGTCGATGGAGCCGAAGAGAAGCCAACGGCTGCAGAGCCGGACTATGCAACAAAAATCGTCGTTTGGAAGAAGAAAGACGCCAAATCGAGACGAATCATTTCGACAGCATGCAGAAGGCAGGCGGTAATGCAAATTATGACCTGTGCGACAGCAAACGAGATGTGGGAAATGCTCAGAGGAACCTATGAGCATACATCGAAGGCAAACACACTACTTTTGCAACAAAAGTATTACAGTTATGCGAAGAAGGCAGGAGATGATATTGCGACGTTCTTATCGAAATTAATGGAAATTGTGCAACAGCTGCGAGATCAAAAGGAGACCATATCCGATTCCATGGTAATTTCGAAAATTTTAATAACGTTACCTGCTGAATTCAATCATTTTCACAGTGCATGGGAATCTGCAAGTTCTGAAAGTCAAACTTTGACAAATCTGCGAGCGCGATTAATGGCAGAAGAGCTTCGCCTGAAATCGCAGGGACAAGTCGAAGAGGTGGAAGCGCTGATAGCTAAGCGAACTTTTCCCAAGAAAACCTACAACATCAAAAAGGGAAATTCGTCGAACAGCAACAACAAATTGACGAATAAAACCGACAAACCGAAAGGCAAGTGTTTTAAGTGCGGAAAAGGAGGTCATTGGAAGCGGGACTGCCCAGAGAAGAAGCATAGCTCTGACGAGAAACGAGAAGATGGCTCGGTCGACGCGTTCATTTGTCACTCAGCGACGAGTGGAGACAAAGACACTTGGATATTAGATTCAGGGGCAACTGATCACATGAGTCACCGGCGCGATTGGTTCGAGAATTTCACTGAAATATCCAAACAAGTGAAGATAGGTAATGGCGATAGAATTGTGGCTCGAGGCAAAGGCGACATCAGCATTCACGCTTTCAATGGCAATGATTGGATTCGCAAGCGAGTCATGGGAGTTCTATTCGTACCGGATCTTCAGATGAATTTATTTTCATCAGGAAAGGTGACAGATCATGGACATCAGCTGAGCATGGACAACAAACGTTGCGAACTGCTGAAAAACGGAAACGTAGTTGCAGTGGGAGTTCGTAGAAACGGTTTGTTCCAGATGCTGTTCAAGGTGAATCAGATTTCACGAATCGAGGCTACAACAAACGCAAATAAAGATGATGTAAATGATGAGGATGTAGAGGAACTCTTTACTCCAGAGGAACGCGAGGAACGTGGTGCGATATGCGACCTTGACAACAGAAATGTCATAAATCGGCGTTTGCGCGATCGAAACACAATTACAGCAGCGAAGCGTTTGACATATTTCGCATCGGGACATCATTCGGCAATGTTAGCAGTCACCGAAGAGCCAAGAACTTTTGAAGAGGCGATTAAATCGAGTGACCACCGACAGTGGAAACAGGCCATGAACGAGGAGTACGATTCACTCATTAAAAATCGTACGTGGACTTTGGTTAAGGCACCAGTTGATCAAAGAGTTATAGATAATCGATGGGTCTATAAAGTCAAGCAGAATCCAGACGGAAGCAATGATCGCTACAAGGCGCGATTGGTAGTGCGGGGATTTACGCAGCAATATGGCATCGATTACCACGAAACTTTCAGCCCGGTGGTAAAGTTCACATCGATCAGAGCAATCCTGGCGTTGGCGACATCGAAGAAAATGAAGTTGAAGCAGTTTGACATCAAGACGGCATTTCTAAATGGAGATTTAGAGGAGAATGTCTACATGAGCCAGCCGATTGGATATGATGATGAAAGCGGGCGAGTATGTAAGCTATCAAAAAGCTTATATGGTTTGAAACAGGCATCACGCTGTTGGAACAAAAGGTTTACTTTGTTCATCAACAAATTTGGTTTCAAAGCAAGTGAATCGGATCCATGTGTTTTCGTTTGCAACGGAGAAAACGGCATGCTAATTCTGGCAATTTACGTCGACGACGGATTGATTGCGGCGGAAAAGCAGGTAGCCATTGTTCCAGTCATCGGACACTTGAAAAAGGAATTCGAGATAAAAATATTTGAGCTGAAATGTTTTTTGGGACTCGAAATTGATCAGCGATCTGACGGATCGATTCACATTCACCAACAGGGATATGCAAGAAAGATACTTGATCGTTTTAACATGACGAATTGCAATGCAGTGTCAACACCATTGGACATTTCTCAGAATCTTGGAGATTTTGAAACAGACGAAGAGACCAATTTTCCATATCGTGAAGCAGTTGGAAGTCTGATGTATTTGGCTGTCGCTACCAGGCCAGATATCAGCTTTGCAGTTGGAAGTGTCAGCAGATATTTGGAAAAACCAGCTGCAGCCCATGTGAATGCAGTAAAACGCATCTTAAAGTATGTCAAGGGCACGGTGGACATGGGAATTCGCTTCGAGACACAAAACGATTTACATTTTTGTGGATACAGCGATGCCGATTACGCCGGAGACGTCAGTACGCGAAGATCGACGTCAGGATACGTTTTCATGTTCGGAGGAAGCGTTATCAGTTGGGGATCAGAACGACAAAAATCGGTTGCACTGTCTACAACAGAATCCGAATATATGGCAGCATCACATGCCATAAAGGAATTGGTTTGGCTGAAAAATTTGTTGTGCGAGCTACAGCAATCGAAATTGGACGTGCCAATATTTTTCATGGACAACCAGAGCGCAATTCGACTTGTGAAGAACCCGGAATTTCACAAGAGGACAAAACACATCGACGTGCGATATCACTTCCTCCGAGAGAAATTCGAAGACGGAATATTTGAGCTAAAATACGTTCAGACGGATGAGCAGACAGCTGATATAATGACAAAGGCATTATCAAGGCCAAAACATCAACATTTTTGTACTTTGATGAATGTCATGCCAAATAATTAACGTAGAGTATTCAAGGAATTAATCTTAATTTTGAATTTGTTGGTTAATTGTATTCTCAATTCTATTTTGATTTTGGCATTGACTTGTAACAAAAAGTGGGAGTATTGAATATTATGGTTTTTCGTTGCAAGTCTGGCAACACTAGCACAGAACTGTCACAATAAATGTTTGTAACCTCAAACTGAGTCGCTGTGTTTTTTTCTCTCATCGCGTCCCGTTTTCATTTTTGCTAGGACTTTAATTTACGCGGAACTTCCTGACTGGAACAATTCAACAATAAGCATACATATTTTATTAGTATAATCGTATACAAGTCATAATAAAGGTAAGCAAAGACTTTTTTATCTCAAATATATTTTTTTTATTTTTATTTTATTATTATTAAGGAAACTTACAGCTATTACAGTAGAAATATCTGAATTTTATTTACAGACTACAATGCCAGTTAAAAGTTTCCATTTAAAAATCGTAAAAATATACAGTCGCCTAGGAAGGGGATAGGAGGAAGTGGAGGGGAATTAAAGTTATAATTTTATTATTTTATTATTAGGGAAATTTTATGGTTTATTTTAATATTGAAGAAAGAAAAGAAAGAAGAAAAATATAATATAATTATTTCACTCGTCCTTGAATATTGCCTTTCAGAAGACCCGGAATAAGAGTCTTGAGCGCAGTCGCAGTTGTATTAAACAGGTCAATTTCGCTTAGCTTGGTATTGCAGAAATGAGATACTCCGAGATACTCCCCTATAAAATGCCCGGCCCGGTTACAGTGTTTAGGTCGGCTGATCTTACATTTATTTATTTATTTGTTATATTCTGGTAGAGACTTAACAACTAGAGTTGTCAACTACAACGGGCGAACCCGTCACCTCAGGAAGTTTTAACGATTAGTCGCTCTATCTCCTGTGAAGTGAGCGCAGAAAACTTGGACAAAACAGTCCACCGTCAAACTCCACCACATGCCCGTACGAGGCCAACGCCTTAACCGCGAGATAACCGGGCGGGCTTACACTCACGCCCTTACTTCCAATCGCGACCAGATTACTCCGGTCTCTCGATTGGTCACGAGTTCGAGGTCGCTTGCGCGGTCCTCTCCTTTACGAAGCGGTGAAACGGTGTAAACCGAATCTATCACGGACCACGGCATCCGTTGCGCGGCTGTTCACCCAGGATCGGGTAGCCGATGGTCGTTTCAAGAGCAGTCGCCGTAAGGTCCGCAACCACCCCCGCTCTTTAGGAAACAGTACTGCTTCCAGACTCCCCCGACTGTTAGTCAGAGTGCATAATCGATTGGCTAACGCCGTACGGTGCGCATACCGTCCTGGAGCGCCAGAAGTTTGATTCCTAGGGGAAACTAGCCCTAAGGCCAGAGTCCTGCCCAGGCTTGCACTTCATCCGTGGAGGAAGCCAGATGGGTGTTGACCCGTGAGTGTGATCAACCCTGAACAGAATGGGTCTTCGTGGCCAACTCAGCAAGGGCCCAGTGTGATCGCACGGATATAATTTGTAACTATTTATATAAGAAATAGGAAATGAACACAGCCCGTACGATCATTCTGGACGAATACCCAACTAGACCGAACAGCTTGTATCTGGGCATACGAAATATACTGCCTTTGTTTTTTGAGTAGTACTAACGTTATTCTTGACTAATAGACTACTTTCAATACTAACACTAAGATAATGGCTTAAAATAGTACATATATTAATACAAATATACATGATAAAGGGTCACATACTTATATACACATATACACATTCAAACATACATACATACATATCTGCATATACACACATACACATATACCTACATACACACATATTTTAAATTATTGTATGATGCAATTCCATTTCAGTCTTTTCACGACCTACATCGTAAATGAGTCATTTTTTTACTTTTGTCAAATAGGTGTACATTTTGAACATTTTTTACTGACTCTTCTAAAGTATTTTAAGAAATTGGGGCGATGAATTACAACGGTCTTTGGGCAAAGGTTGTATGTACGTAAGGAATTACATAGTTCGTCCCTTCAGTCTTGTTTCGTTTCTCGTTTCTCTAAAGTCTTGTAAAAATATATTAGGCATTGTTTCACGAACAACTGACGAATATCCAAAACACTTGCTTCGCTGAACAGTAGGTCAGAGTCACGACGTGGAAGTTTCCTGTAAGTAATAACATTGTAAGGTCTCGGGTTTGATTCCCGGCTGGGTCACCCTCTCCTTTGGGATAAAATTACCAGATTTGCATTTCGATTCTGTCGATCAAATGCAAGACAAGACACTACCATACACACGTCATTTTACACGCACACATACATATAAACGCTTCGTAGTGGGGTTGGTTATAAAATATTGTCGCGTGATTTTTAAAAAACCCTCCCATTGTGAAATTTCACAATAAAGAGTAAAAACAAACAAACAAAATGCCGTATCTATGAGATACTTCTTAAGGCGGCTCTTAAACACGGCAAGTGATTGCGATTGTCATATGTGATCGCTGAGTTTGTTGTAAACCACTGGGCCGGCGACATGTGCTTGCCTCTTCAACTTGGATAATGTATAGTCACCGAATGGCTTGCTTCGGGATCTTGTTGGATAGTGGCGAAATTCAGCGATATTTCTTCGAACATACAGCGCTAGGTACTTCAATTATACATATAGCTGCACGGCAGCGTCATTGCACACAGATCTCTAAACAGAGGCCTTGCAGGCGTATTAAGCGGCACACGCGCTATTGTGCGGATGGCAATTCGTTTTATCCTATTAATAATGTCAAATAACCGATATAATATAATTTTAATGATTCTATGGTTCATTGATTTTATTATGTATTTTGTACTGATTTTATTTTAAAATATGATATAATATAGTATCATTCTAAAAAAACGTAATTTCTACCCCCGGAAAAATAATCATAATCATAATAATTTATTTCATATCGGATAGTAACTACTAAGTAAAAACAGCAATAAATTTAGGTAATCGGACAAGCTAACAGACATATTATTATATTTTTATGATAGAATAATACCTATTATATTATAAAAATGATGACTATCGCGGTTGTTTGACATTATAAATAGGATAGAAACGAATTTGCCGCTTGAAATTTGTAGCA
The DNA here is from genome assembly GCA_944548615.1 of Micropterix aruncella. Lineage (NCBI taxonomy): Eukaryota > Metazoa > Arthropoda > Insecta > Lepidoptera > Micropterigidae > Micropterix > Micropterix aruncella. The sequence goes on from OX155970.1 coordinate 25,992,776, forward strand.
CCCGACGTTTCGGTGACGTTGCAGCCGCCGTTGTCCAGGGTAGACTGAAAGAGCTGTCAATCCGTTGTTCCGCGGGTAGGCCGCATACCTCTGCCGCCACTTCGTAGGTTATAACGGTGGTGGGGGCCGGGCTCCGAGCGCGCGAATCCGTCTTGCATACAACACTCACTGTACCCCGTCTTACGTCCTTGCGTTCGGCGTTCGGCGTTGGGAACATTGTAAGAAGGGGGTTCCACGTAGAAGAGAGTTTTTAACCGTCGTCTCTATTGAAGTTCGGGGTTCTCCTTATTTCAATGGCTTCCCGGATCATGCGAGGAAAGTAGAATTGTTCCTTGGATAGCACAATGGGATTTTGAAACTGCATCCAGTGGTTACTTCCGCTATCCAATATATGTTCGCAGATCGCCGATTTTTGTCGAAACGGGACAAACGAAACGGCCCATAGCTTCGCGACTGTCAGAACACATCAAAGCTGTTAAAAACGTTCAGCGAGATTCAGAGAAACGTTTGATGACCATAAACCTGTTTTAATTTGATTCGATTTGAATCTATGTCGAGATTTTTCTTCAGACAATTTTTAAATATAAATACTTACTTTGATTGCATCGCCTTAAAGGCTTTACATGCTCATTCCAAATAACGTGGCAAATAATTTCATTGTCATGCCAAATAATTACCGAATTGACTATGTAGTTTTAAGATCAAATACAAATGATATAAATAATGTGGTGAGACTTAAGCGTCTAACGAAAGTATTAAGTCTAAATAATTATTTTTAAGTTTTGATGGCGATAAACCTGATTTGATTTGATTCGCATGTCTGTCAATATTTTCCTTTAGAGAATTTTAAAATAAAAATACATACTTTGATTGCTTCGCCTTAAAGGGGTAAACTCAAGATCGCTGAGCAACTACCGACGTGTTATTGTTATAAAGTAAATAGAGAGTCCGAAGCGGCGCTGAAGTTTGCGTTATTCAGCGCAGTATAATAAAGCTCATATAAGTTTCATCGGCCGAACAAAGCCTTCAGCTTCAGCAGGAAGTAATTTCGTGTTCGCGCGGTTAAACACCGTCCGTCCGCCGACTCACAGGGATTTCCGCCGCCCTGAAAGAATTTCAAATAGGCCCACCCTCCCCAATTCTCAAGGCACACAACCGAATGCGCCCGAAAAATAATTACACGCTTAAGGGTGTTTGAATCTCTTTTAGCAAGAAAACATAACAAGAAAATAAATAAAAAAACGCACCAAGAATCGCTTTTGTCCGCGACGAAAGAAGAATAGCTTAATAATAAGGTTTTTTTTTCATAAACAACATTATAGGTGGATAATATTCTATTGACTCAAGTAATTAACATTGATTATATGGTGTATTAGACTGCTCAATGTGGTACTACGATTTGGCAACTAGGATTTTACTACGAAATGCAATGTGTAGATGGCACACAGCCCGGTAGCATAGTGGTTAGGTTATCCCGGGATCTTACATTGTAAGGTCCCGGGTTCGATTCTCGTACGGGTCACCACTTTCCTTTGAAATCAAATTAACGGAATAACATTTCATTTCAGTCGATCGAATGCAATAATAAGACACACACTTACATACATTTTACACCTACATATATATGTAATATAAACACTTCATAGTAGGGTTGGTTGTAAGAGACTGTCGTATGATAATAAAAATTCCAAAAATTGATTCAGGTGACATGATACCTGAAAACGAACATATCTAATGAACTTTGTTTAATCACAAATTATTTAAAAAATATATGTGAGCACTAATTTAAAAAAAGTTTTTAAGAGAATCCCTAGATAAGGAATCAATTTATAATTTAGACTCAAAACAGGCTTTAATCTGATTTCGAAAACTTTCAGGCCCGATTACTCCTACAATCGAGGAGTATAAGCTTAATTATAATTTAATTACGTAACTCCTAAGTTTAATTATAATTTAATTATATTTACTGGCTTAACCACATTTTTTATTTAGGCCCTATATTAATTACAATTAATGAAAACGTGAGAGCGCTCTGAGAGTTATGCTAATTTCGCTTTACAATTAACACCCTTATACACCTTGTTGTATCTGTTATATATAAACGCTGTTTGTTAACCGAATAAAATAAAATAAAATAAAATAAAATAAAATAAAATACCACCACTGCGGAAAGACAGTTACTGTGACAGCGCTGCGATCGAACGTTTAGTGTCCGTAAGCTCGCCGGCGCGTACGCACGTCGAATCTTGCCTGACGTTTTATCAACGCCAGATTTTTATTGGTCGAAACCTACAAAAGCGATTACGACTATTTCTTCGCGGGCCAGCCCATTTCAAATATTTTTCTCAGTGGCGGTCTCTTCATATAAGCCGAAAAGCCTGGCTTGCCTATAATTCCAAATTAACAATTAAATAAATGAATAACACAATTCGTAACAAAACAACTAAACAATTTTTTTTGCTAGCGCTCCTACTGCTATCTAGCGCGCACAGCTCGCTCCACGCGAGAAAAAATCTGTTATCGACAGGGTGCGATAATTATAGACAGGGCGCGATTGCTGTCTCGCTCGCACATTATGGGCTTTCAATGCGGCTTTCAAAATCAGTGTTCCTCTCATTCGCACCTGTGGCAAATTACGCTAAACAATATATGTGTATATACAACTTTTGTATCGGGAGCTAAGCCGGGCTTGCTTAGCCATGACGTTGAATGCGAACTGCGAATGCGAACGTGTCAACAGAAAGCGCGACTTCATTATAATTAGTTTGGATTGCAATGTGCGAGTGACGTCGGGCTAATTTTTTATTGTGTAATTTCAATTGATTTGTGGTTTTAGTGCCTGATAAAAAAATGGAGGAAATTGTCCTTTGTGGTCAGTAATGTATTCTTATTACTTTGTTTTCTGACATATGTGACAACCCGCAGGACTAAGACGGGGATACGGTTTTAGCAGCGAAGAATTTTAAAAACTCGATGCGATCATTCCATTTAAATTTTTTCACCTTGTTTTCCGCCGAATTTTTAAAAAACTGAGCGTTTGTACAACATTCTTCAAAAATCACAAGTCGATGTGGGTTATAGGAATTAAGAAAGGAAAACAAAATAAAGGAATTTCAGACTTGGTTACGTGTTGAATTTCAATATGAATTTGATCAAATTTATGAAAACAATCTTTAAAATAACTCAGCACCTCGTTTGAGACGCAACGTACGCTGTGCTCATACTGAATACAAACGACTTTTTGTCCAGGTAATTAATTGACAACATATTTTGCGAAATTGACGATCGATATTCGCAAATTTTCAAATTGAAATTTTTCCAACTCTTCAACAACAAACTATACGAGAAATACCGTTTAGATTTTCCTACAAAGGCATTAGATTCATTATTTGACATTTATGCAAACCATTTTGACAGAAGGTTTTAAAGAACCAAATGATTTGTTTGTACTCCTCTCTTGAATTGAAAGATTGCAATGTTTTTGAACGAATTAGTCAGAATAGCCTCGAAGACACCTTTCCCCAATTGTTGAAGTTAGCGTATCTTGTCGTCACTATTCCTGCTACAAGTGCTTCCGCAGAACGTGCATTCTCATCTCTTAAGCTTATTCATACTTACCTAAGAAATACACAGGGTCAGGAACGTCTATCTGAGTTATGGTTGCTATTGAAAAACAGTTGTTAAAAGAATTAAAGCGTTCGCCATCATTTTACTCAGACGTAATAAAATCATTTTTGAAAAAAGGTAGACGCTTCGATTTAGAATATAAACGATGAAAATATGCCAGCGTGAGTTTCATTCCCATGGCTAGCTTTCTAAGGGTCACTTATTTTACTTTTTGTTCACTTTTTTATAAAATAGTCTTACAGCTCATACAAGCAAGGGTCAACTTATCAACTCAAGCAAGGGTCAACTCAAGCAAATAAAATGGCTTTTCTAAGGGGCTCTCTAGACGAAAAAGCATGCTTGACAAGCTTCGCGTCGCGGACAGGGAGGGGATCGTAAAACCGCAGGAAATATACAAATATTTTTTTGTAATATTTACCAAAAATGCATAATTTTGTAGTTTATACCAGGGAGTCACGTTAATTAGAAGTAATTGATTGATGAATGACGTGACTGGCATTTTTGGTAAATATTTTTAAAAAATGCATATTTTCTGCGGTTTACGATCCCCTCCCAGCCCGCGACGCGATTTTTGACAAGCATGCTTGATCGTCTAGCTAGAGAGTCCTTTAAAGCCACTAGAGGTATGCGACTGCTGATAAGTATATGTTAAATTCTGTCTTGCAGTAGCATGCCTTCAGTGTGCTTTATTGAATGTACGACCCAAGCAGTAAATTTCAAACTGAAGATTAAAGAGTAAAGAGGTACCACTTTTTTACTATAAAAAGCGTAAAAAAAAACACAAAGAGGTATGTCGGGCTTGCCCTATTTACGAACCCTGGGCACGCCACTGATTTTTCTTAGGTAGTATGTCGACTTAATTTTCTCTTATTATGTTCGATATAATAACTTTCGTGTTATAACAGTGTCTAGCGTCGGCGCACTGTAGATGGCGTTCTAAGCACACCTATTAGGAAAAAACACTAATAAAATAACAAACGAATATTTAAATCATATCTCTAGTTATTTTAATAAAATTTACACAAATATGCCAATTTTAATTTGGTATACAGGTTTCAATTTATTCATTTATTTATTTATTTATTTATTTAAGAATTAATTACTATAAAACATTGATTAGCTTACAAAAATAACAGGAACCGAATGGCAAAACCTTAACCTTTTGCTTATTTGTTTCTGTCACCCAACTGGGACTAGCCCGTTCTAGGGTGGACAAGACTCCAATATTACAATTAAGTTTGCTTGATTGCTTGGTTGCTTACAAATGTACAAGTTTTAGTAAAAAGCTAATGATACTAAAATTGCCCTAAAATGTGGTCTTCAGAATAAAATAAAAAATAATAATATTTTTTTTTAATAAAAGATAATATAATAAATAAAATGCAATTCCATTATTTAATCGGCAATAAATATAATATAAAATTCGATTAAATAATATAAATAAAGTTATATGTGAGAAAAGAAAGAAACAGTCATTAATATTTAATATATGTTAAGAAATATAGGATTTAATATAAAAATACCTTGTCTAAAAAGTATAATTCATTGTCAAAGTCAAATAATTTTTGGTAGTTAGTTGAATGTTAAAATATACTTAACATATATGTTTAAAAATATGTTAATAATTTGTGCACCTAAGTTTTATTATACTATTATTTCTAACATTTGATGTATGGTTAGTCTGTCATGATTCGATAACCATTTCTTTAATTTATTTTTGAATTCCCTAAATGTCAAATTGATTTTTATTTCTATATTGATTAGATTGTAAAATCTCGGCGCAATGAAAGAGTAATGTCTTTGTCCAAATGATGTTTTCCTTCTGGGTATTATTAAGCTATTTTCTAAAACTTGTATCGTTGGTCGCCGGTTCTGAATTATTCCTAAATTTGAGTTATTGTCCAAAAATAGCCTTAAGAGGGAAGTTTTTAGAAAAAGTTGCCTACAATCAAGAACTTTAGCTTCCTTATAAAGTTCATTAGTGGGATGGCGGTATGGTCTACGTAGAATAATTTTTAATATAAATTTCTGCGCAACTTGCAATGGCTCTAGCAGGTTTTTACCACATCCACGACATCCAATTATGCCGTAAGTAATAAGCGATTCACATAAAGCATAATAAACAGTTTTTAGTGTTTTGGAATCCAGAATATTCCTCAGTTCTTTGAAAACACATCCAAGGATTCGCACCTTCGTAGCCACGTTATGTATATGAGAATCCCAACGGAAAAAGCAATCTAGAGTGATGCCTAGATATTTCCAAGATATTTCTCTTTGTAGAGGCTGACAGTTACAAGACTCTACGCTATCGCATTCGTGTATTACAATAGTTTTATTATAAATAGGATAGAAAAATTCGTTTTCTATCCTATTTATAATGTCAAACAACCGCGATAGTCTTCGATTTCATAATAGTTTTATTAGTAGTGGGTTGACCTCTGGTTGTTATACTAAATGGCATGTATTTGGTTTTGCCAACATTAAGCGTCAACATAAAGTTTCCTAGCCAATTTTTAACAATTTCCATGCCCTCGTTTGCTTTCTCAAATGTGTAATCCCAGTTTGAACCCTTGAATAGTATAACGGTGTCATCGGCATATGTGATGATTTTACCTACTGGTAACTGGCATAGGTCATTTATGTAGACGAGGAATAAAATGGGTCCCAAAACGCTACCCTGTGGCACACCATACGTGAGATGCTGACTTTTACTCTGGAGGCCCTGGATGGTGACACTTTGTACCCTGTTGGTTAGGTAACTATCAAGCCATTTAAGACTTGTATAGTTAATTCCTACACTGCTCAGTTTGCATAATAATATATTATGAGGAACGGAGTCAAAAGCCTTTGCAAGGTCAAGGAAAACTCCTAGACACTTGTCTCTTTTATCCACCGTTTCGACTATAAATTCTGTTAAGGCAGCTATAGCGTCTGTTGTCCCTAAACTTCCCTAAAACCGAACTGATTGTCTGAGAGTATTTTATTTTCAATTAAAAAATTATAGAGTCTCGCCTTGGCAACTTTCTCGAAGATTTTGGAGATCGTGTTTAAGATGGAGATAGGTCGATAGTTATTGAGGTCCTGCTTATCTCCCCCTTTATAGATTTCAATTATTAATTTGTCAGGAAAAATTACGCTTTTAAAACTCACAAATAATAAAAGCAATAGGCTGGCTGAGATAGGTTTCAGCTAGTTTAAATACGCATGTCCCGACCCCATCATCCCCCACCGGTGACCTATTTTTAAGGCTGCCTATTACTTTCTTAACTTCGTCTCTATTTGTAGGCGTTAGGTACATGGACACAGGTAACGTATGAGATACGTAATAACTACGCATTTTCAGTTTAGATAGACTAATAGATGTCATTCTATCTCTCCGTATTGTTTCTGTATGCCTTTAATTTTTAAATGCTCAGAAAGAGTAGAGTAATGTTAATATTGCCGCATAGAAAGCGTCCCATATGTTGTCAAATAAGCTATCTGTGGATGATGACCCAAAAGAAGCATTTTTGCAACTGCTGAATCTATCTTTCAGGATTTTAAAAATTGATTCGAATTATGATTTAATTGGCCTATAAATAGCCCATTTATACCAGCCTGGGGTGACGGGTTCGCCCGTTGTAGTCGACACCGCCCTACTGTACAATCTGTGTCTGCGCAGATAATAGATGGAGTTCTGGAGATTCGTGTTTCCTAAAGACAGCGGGGTAGTTGCCGACCTGACTCATCTATCCTTGAATCGATTGCTGCCGTCGTAAATGAAAACACAGTATCTTGAAAAAAGACGTTTTCAGAAAAACGCGGTCAAAGTTCAGTTGTTAAATATTTGTTTTCATGAACAAAGTACCTAATCAATATAGATTATTTTTTTTAATCTTTAATGTTAAAAAATGGTTAGAACTTCAATTCTGCATAAAAAAATATATATTAAATTAAAATTGTTTAATAAATTAAATTAGATATTGTGTTTTAAATTAGGAAGATAATTTGATAAATTTTATATTTTTAAGCTATAACACTGTAACTGAGTGGTTACTGTGTTATAGGTAAATTTTACTAATTACTGTGTTCTAACCATGTAAAATAAATATATATTTTTTATATAAATAAAAAAACTGCAGGCACCTTAAACACAGTAATTTAGATACAGTGATTAATTCGTGTATTAATAAATTAACTTTTAACAAAATTTTACCTAAAACCACAGTATCTGAAGAAGCCGTGTTGTAACCAAACAAAAATATTTTAAAATGCTTATAGGTATTAAAAAAGATCACAGTAAATAATAGGTTACTGTATTTTAACTTTTAAAAATATACATACTGTGTTTTTTATTTAAAATATTCAGATTTTTTTAAAAATACTGTGTTTTTATCTAAGGTATCTCGGTAACTATCCATCGACAGACAAAATGAAAAATATGCCTTATAGTACTCAAGCTCGTGATTTTAAGGAATTAAACTTGTATAAACACAGTAAATGAAGTTACTGTGTTTTCATTTACGACGGCAGATTTGTTGTCCACCCGATCCCGAGTGACCATGGCGGGCAAAGGGTGCCTCGGTCCGAGATATATTAAACTGAGTAACCGCTTACGTCATTTGGAGATGTCGACTACAACGGGCGATCATGTCACCTCAGGATGTTTTAACGATAATGATCATTCTGTCTCCCGCGAGGCGCGCGTAGAAGACTTTGGAACGATACAAATCTACAGTCCAGCAAAGCCACGAATCCGCCAAAGGCCAACGCCTTACGGCGAGGCACTAGGAAGGTAACCCAGTGGTGCCATCTCACCCCCCAATATTGATATGATTTTTTAATTTTAAATTTAAAGTTTATAAATAATTTAAATAATTAAAAATTAAATGAATTGAAATTTAATAGATAAATAAAAAATCAATATAAAGGCAATATTTTAGAAATTTGTATATTAAATAGTTTTTGGAAAATAATTTAAATATGGCATATTAATAAGTTATAAAATTTCAACTAATTTTCATAATTAAAATTAATAGAAATAAATATTATCCTATTATTTTATGATTCAAGAGATCATTTCTTATGTTTAGGTTATCAATTGATTTATAATATAATAATAATTTTTAATTCAAATAATAAAATTATTTATTTTAATTCTCTCTAAAACAATAGGTTAAATCTAGGATTTATTCCACAAATTTCAGAACATTGTCCAAAAAGTAATCCATAATAATTTATAAATAATTATGATTAATCTACTTTTACTCCTATAGTTGGAAGAGTTCAAGAATGAATAACATCTATAGATGAAGTTAATCATCGAATGAAAGGTAAAATTAAATGATTATCTGTCCCTAATAATCGATATATACATATATATATATATATATATATATATATATATATATATATATATATATATATATATATATATATATATATATATATATATATATATATATATATATATATATATATATATATATATCAGATTTAGATATATTATTTGTTTGCATTATATAATAATCGAATTCAATATTATTAAAATGTATATATTCATATGATCAATATCATTGATTTCCTATAATTTTTTATGTCATAATTTTATTATGAATTTCATAATAAAATTTATGAATTTGGGGGGTTATGAATTTCATCTAATAAATATAATAATTGTAAAGAAGGAAGAGCAATAAATAATAAAATAATACCTGGAATTAATGTTCAAATAATTTTAAATATTTGTTGTTCTATTAAAAATCGATAAATATATTTATTTATTAATCATAAAATAAAACGTATTTAAATTAATAATAAAATTATTAAAGCATGATAATGAAAAAAAAGTCCTATTAAAGGTGGAATTCTATTACATGTAAATTATTTCTTTAAGTTGTAATTTCTAAAAAAAGTATATAATTTACTTTATGAATAAATTTTAAATTTATGACATTAATTCTGTCGTATTAGAATTTAATTATTAATAAAGGTAATTCATTAAAATTATTTTCTATAGGAGAATAAAATATTATTCATTCAATTGAAGTTAAAAAATATAAGAATATAAAATTATTTTTCTATTTATAAAACTACTTCTAATTATAGAAATTAATGAACTAAAAGAAGAAATACTATTTTAAATTATAAATCTATCACAATAATCTGAATATCGACGAAGTATTCCGGATACTTTTACCAGGTTTCGCAGGATATCTCCGTCTGGAATTAACCTTCAGGATACCTCCGTCCTCCTGGCTGGTTACAGGAACGAAGTCTCCTGCGCGGACTCTAGCTGTTGTATTACAGCGGTAATTCAATATGAATTTATCGCGGCCCTTGGCGTCCTTTGTCCGTAATGTCACTCGGGATCGGGTGGCCCATAGGTCGTTTCGGAAGTGGCATAACAACAGGTCAACATCCACCTCTGCTGCTTAGGAGACAGTATATTTCCATAGTCGCCATACTCCTTCAGTTTTTAGTCAGAGTGCACAACCGATTGGCTGACGCCGCACGGTGGGCAATCCCTCAGGGAAAACCGATTCACCAGTCGTGAGGTAAGAGACGCGAGAGTCATTCTCGGGGTAGTCCCTTACACGGGGAGGCTATTGAATAGGAGCTCAATCGTGAGTTGGGCCGACCAGAGATTCGCTACCAACCGCTTAGGTCAGGTAGAGACTGGGAAAGCGATCTTGGAGCCGTGATCAAACGAAATGACGAAAAAATCCTGCCAAATCTAGTAGTGATGGCACGAGGCTGCCTGCTGTTTCAACTTCCAGTGCAGCGCGTTAAGGCGTTGGACTTTCACGGACAAATTGGCGTAGCTAGACGGTGGTCGGTTTCGTCCCCAAGTCTCTACGTTTAATCCAGGTTTAAATAATGATCAATATCTCTATACCTTCTTGAGGTGGCGAGTTGAAGGTCACCACTATGCAGTGTTCGTTTGACTATTCCAAAACATTGAGAAAGAGTAAACAAAAACCAGTGGATTTTCTCTCCTGGCAATTGGAGTTGGGGAGCGACTGGGTGCTGCTGGGGGAATGGCATTTTGCGATAGTAGCAACACAATAGGTTTTCATCTTTTGAGCCGTCAAGTTGGCGACGCTGATAAGGTCGATTGTGCTGACGGTAATTCGATTCTCTGACTTTTTACCCTCTACTTTTTCGACGTCTTCGCGTTGGCGCGAAAAGGGTTGCGATAAAGCGCCCGAAAAATAGTCGATACCTTTATCATTTATTAAATTTTTTTTTTTTTGAGCATGCCAATTCTTTCAAATGGGAATAACAATAATATGTAATTTTCAGGTACCCCATTTTCATTTATTGTTTAATAATAATATTAAGAATTTAATATTTAATATGTAGATTACAATGTTTAACGTAGTAATATACCTGACCATCTATGTACATACGTTGTTTTTTTAAAATTTGAGTAAGGTGGCGTTTATTTGCCTTTTTATAGGCTACCTTTAGATATATAGTGCAAGACGTCCCCCTTAGATGCACGCTACCTATCTCGTAGATGTACGCGTCTTGTTCATTGCCACCCGTGCCGCCTTCAGCTGAATGCTGACCTAGGTATTTCGAGGTGCTAGCACGCGTTACTATTTTCATAATATCTCTATAAATATACCACTTGGAAACTTACAGTTAATAGCTAATTTTATCCTTATTCAACGCCCTTTTTTCCTTTGATAAGAATTCTTCATTTATTGCTAATGCCATCAACAAACAATGCCTTCATATTTTTTTGAGACATAAAAGCAGTAATTGTAGCTTAATTAAATATAAAAGTTGTATACAGGTGTTTTTATTGGACGGATTTTTTTTAGTGGGTAAATCAGTACAACGAAGTAAACAACTTTAATTTTTTTTAAAATACTTAAAAAAACTAAAATTTAAAATTGGTTTTTTATTTTTTATTTTATTTTCTATTTTAAGTAGTATGGAAAGCTGTGATTGCGATGCGCTATCTAGCTGTAAGTAAAGCGCCGCTGATGTTGTTTATTTACGCTATATTAACTATCGCTAAAAGGCGCAGTGCGCTTTAACGCTTTTCAAACCTTTAGTCAACTTCTTCAAATTTAGACAAAAAAATCGGTTTTCTGTAAAGTCGGTTTACTGACGATAGTTGAACGTGACGTCATAAGAAAATACAGATGGAATGGTTGCATTTGAAGCAGTTTCATTTAAGATTCTGATATTGTTTATTACAAACACCCAAAAATATATGCTTTTATACTCACCGATTTGACTACTACATGTAAATGTATTATTGTATAGCAGTATAATTGTATAATTGTTTATTGTTTAAAGTTTACTGTTTTTTTTTATTTGAAAGTTTGAAATCTCAAACTGTTAAATAACGGTTTGAGAAGCGTTTGAGCAAGCTGCGCCATCTAGCGGTAGGTAATACGTCGTAAATAAACAATATCAGCGACATTTTACCAACCGCTAGATAGCGCATCGTAATGATAGCTTTTCATACTTTTTTTTTTTTTTTTTAATAAAAGTTGCTTACTTTGTTGCACTTTGTTGTACCCACAAGAAAATTGTCCGTTCAGTAATAACATTCCGTATATAAAATTATGTCAAGAATTTAAATCAATCTAGTGATTTTCATTCGTACTATTTTAGACTGAGGTTAGTAAATAATTCTTTCGCAACCGGTAGATGGCAGCATTTATATTGAATAATAAATATAATAAATGGAACGCCTCAGAGCGAGGTAACGCCGCATGGGTCATGTTTTTTCGTGCGTGCAGCCAGCTCCATCGAATTATAAGACGTTGTCACGTCAAAAAAAAACAAAAAATATTTTTTCCCGAAAAAAATTCGCACAAGGAGCGCGACTGACTCATAGCGCCGTCTAGTGTGGCGTGCGCGAAGCTCTCAAGATTAAATTTAAAAGTTAGATATATGCTGTCGCGGACTTTTTTAGAGATCTCTTTGAGGCTGACGTTTTTATTTTACATTGTTTTCAAATAATAAACCGTTTCGTTAGCGCACGCCGATCGAAATCACGATATTTGTAAATCAAGACGGAGAAAATGAGGTGGTGATGTTATCACCACCTCATACAAATATCGTGATTTCGTATTGAAAACTTTACTGGATAAGGTAACTTTCTATTAGGGGAAAAAAAATCAAATCGGATTAAGTACTTTTGGAGATTATCTCTACATACAAACCTACAAACATTACCTCTTTATAATATTAGTATAGATTGTTATTTATTGTGAGTTAAATAAAATTTGTTTGATTTTCTAAAATGCTAAGATGTTTGGGTGTGTTTTATTTATTTATTTATGTATTTATTTATTTAGGAATTAATTACTATAAAACATTGATTTGCTAAGAAAAATAACAGGAACCGAATGGCAAAACCTTAACCTTTTGCTTGTTTGATTCTGTCACCCACCTGGGACTAGCCCGTTCTAGGGTGGACAGGACTCTAATATTACAATCAAGTTTGCTTGTGCTTGATTACTTACAGATGTACAAGTTTTAGTAAAAACCTAATAACACTAAATTGCCCTAAACTGTGGTCTTCAAAAAAAAAGTAATAAAAGATAATATAATAAATAAAATGCAATTCCATTATATAAACGGCAATAATATAAAATTCGATTAAATAATATAAATAAAATTATATGTGAGAAAAGAAAGAAACAGTCATTAATATTTAATATATGTTAAGTAATAAAGGATTTAATATAAAAATAGCTAGTCAAAAAAAGTACAATTCATTGCCAAAATAATAAATAACCACAAAGTCAAATAATTTTTGGTAGTTAGTTCAATGTTAAAATATATTCAACATACATGTTTAAAAATATGTTTAAATTTGTGCACCTAAGTTTTATTAAACTATTATTTCTAACATTTGATGTATGGTTAGTGTGTCATGATTCGATAACCATTTCTTTAATTTATTTTTGAATTCCCTAAATGTCAAATTCATTTTTATTTTCATGTTGATCAGATTGTAAAATCTCGGCGCAATGAACGAGTAATGTCTTTGTCCAAATGATGTTTTCATTCTGGGTATTATAAGGCAATTTTGTATAACTTGTCTCGTTGGTCTTCGGTTCTGAATTATTCCTAGATTTGAGTTATTGTCCAAAAATAGCCTTAAGAGGGAAGTTTTTAGAAAAAGTTGCCTACAATCAAGGACATTAGCTTCATTATAAAGTTCATTAGTGGGATGGCGATATGGTCTACGTAAAATAATTTTTAATATACATTTCTGGGCAACTTGCAATGGCTCTAGCAGAGTTTTACCACTTATGCCGTAAGTAATAATCGATTCACATAAAGCATAATAAACAGTTTAAGTTTTCTTTTATTTTCTTCTTTGATGTTTCTTTCTTTTTTCATTGTTATCGGGTTGCCATGGCAATTTATGTTGTCCGTTCATGCGGACGAACTTGCTGTCACACTTCACCAATGTGCATTGATGCGCTGAATATATGTTCGCAACAAGGTTAAATATGTTTATGCGGTTAAAAGCGTGGTTTTGTACAGCAAATATTGTCCGGAGTAACCACATATAGTTTTGTGGAAGTTCCTACGTGACCGAAGTAACGTCTTTCGCCGCTCTCCTTCTCTGCTTTTTTATTTCCCTCCGTTCTGCGACCTGTAGTAGCAATTAAGCTAAACCAGTTCAAGTTAAATATTAATCACGGTAGGTAGTGTTTGTTTTCTCCCGCCGCACTTTATAAGCACTCTGGACTTGTGTCCACTACCATTTTATTTTAAGAAATCCATTATAGTTCGAAACATTGGGAGCTAAAGGGCCCAGTGTAGTAAATTCGTTTTCATTATATTATAATATCATACCGCGATAGTCTTCGATTTTAGTTATAGTTTATTTCAAAACCCACATTGCTAATAATATTTTATCGATGTTCCATTCCGTATTATAAAATACCCATCCCTTTAGGAGAGGCTGGCCTCACCCTCAAGACGTGTCTTAAATACGTCGGTAGACTTATTTGAAAAGTGTCTCGTAGTAATATCAATATTGCTGAAGCGCTCTGAAATTCCAGGTGAATGCGGGCGGGCTAAGAATCTGAACCTTTCATTAACCATCTGATTAGGTCAGTGAAATATTACAGTAGGTAATCATACTTTTATATACTTCAATATACTTTTCGTAAAAATGACTGAGCTTTGAAGGGTAAATGAGCCTAGCTAGATATCGTGGTATGAACCTATTATTATACGACTGCCCGACAAAAAATGTGTATAATGTGTTTAGGACTTATCTATGTATGTTTTTCTTTTCTTTATTCCACCATAAGTTCTAAACGCCTGAACCGGTTTAGAAGTGTGTGGAATTATTAGAATCTTTTTGTCATCCGAGTATCATATGTAACCTTAACTGTAAATATCAAGTGAGTAATTGTCTAAATGTACAAATGACAATAAATTAACGTAAATATATCGTATGAGTAGGTATATTCCGGAAGTATACATGTTATCTAGAAATGGTAAATACATAAACCGCAAATATTTAAATAAAAATCTGTAATAAAAATATTTCTAATACACTAAGTCACTTTCTGTAACGGTAATAGTGTTTTTTATTCTTTTTAATATATTTACTTCCACTAATATTAAATTATAAAACTACTATACGTCTTTGAATGTATAAAGCTGACAACGAAAAATTTAAGACTCAAAGCTAAGAAAATTTAAGACTCAAAGCTAAGAAAACTTAAGACTCAAAGCTAAGAAAATTTAAGACAAAAACTGACAATGAAAAGTTTAAGACTCAAAAGGAAATTCACTCTCATTTTACCAGATTTATTTTATTACATTTTATTCAGGAAACAAATAGTACAAAAAACATATTCACCTAATCAAAATATAACAATCATAAACCATTTATGTGTTTCCACCAATTAAACGGTCATATAGTGCGTTATTCTATAGAAAAGAAAAGTTTAAAATACACAAGCATTTTAAAAGTGAAAAGTGAAATTATTAGGGTTTTTTAAACAAACAGAAAATATTCTGAAAAGTAATTGCTAAGTTACTAAACAGTCCAAAGTATCAAAAGAGTAAATATAAAGTAAATAGAGCAGAAAAACAGTAAATGGATTCATAAACATGTATATATATGGTAATAAATTAATTTATTATTAAATAGATAGTAATAAGAAAATAAAATATATAATTATGTAATGACACATTTTATGAGAAGGAAAAATAGAAAAAAGGAATAAGTTATGTAAATACAAAGATAAGAAGAGAATAACTATTTTCATAATAAACAGATTACTTATGTATAAGTTGATGTAAGTATAATATAATACTACATTGTCCTTCTTTGGAATTATTTAAAAGGGATCTAAATTAAGTTACCGAAAAACAATAATATACCATAAAATATCAAATTTTATCGGTAGAAATGGGAAAATACCACAGTTTAATTATAAATAAGATAGTGCGTGAAGTTTTTACCGCCTGACGCTTCGGCGATGTTGCAACCGCCGTTGTCTAGGGTAGACTGAAAGAGCTATCAATTCGTTGTCCCGCTGATAACCCGCATACGGCTGCCGCCACTGCGTAGATTATAACAGGGGTGGTGGGGGGAGGGGGGGGGCGGGAGGGCTCAACGCGCGCTAATTTAGAATATCTGATGTGCACACAGCACTCACGCGTATCTTGTCTTATGTCCTTACGTTCGGCGATGGGCATTAGGAACATTTAAGGAAAAGGGTTGGTTAAAAAGGAAAAAAATGCTTTTTCGAGATGAAGATGGAAATATCCATTGTGAGCCCCCCTGAGACGATTAGGATCATTTTCAGGTGGCATTGTCACTATCCACGATCGTCGCCGACGAACCATTCGCGTCGTTGACTCTCGATATATTCGACGTTTCATCGCCGTACAGTGCTCGACTTCACGCTCAAGTCCTTCCATAAGTCTTTGGCTATGATTTTTTATCATCTAAGAAAACTCGATGTCTGTGCCATCGATTAATAGTAATGGAGTTGATGTAATATCTATCGATGAACGCATCTGTCGTCGAAGGTAATAAAAAAACATCGGCTGTATCATCCAGACTTTCCCGACAAGTAAACAAGCCCTTTGTCAACCCCCACCCACTCCCCTGCTCCCCCCCCCCCCCCGCGCCAGCGCACCCTCCCCCGTGCGCCAATTCGTATCTTATTTGTGGTATTTTCCGTGGTATCAAAATAGTATTTTTCCAAGAAATATGTAGTTTTTTGTAAATATGTCGTATTTTAAATATTATTTGCGTCGCTTATATACGTGATATTTCACAGCGTGATTTCGGTCGAGTTCGAGCCGAGCAAAACACTTTCGTAACCACGGATCTGTAACCAGTCGGGAGGTCGGAGATATCCTAATGGTTTAATTCTTGACGGAGATGTCCTGCCAAATCTGGTAGTCAGGGGCGAGGCTTGCAGCTTGATAACCTACCCGGTGCCTCGCCCTAACAGTCACGGTAGTCATTGTAGAATAACTGTAAAGTACGGGTCAAAGGAACGTTTCGATGGGGTAATAAACCGAGCTGTCAACAAGGATGCGGCTAATGTCGATATTGCTTATCGATGAATTACGCTCGATCGATGAAACAGTATTATACATCTGCATTTATTATAGTACCGATTGCTATATTTATTAATATTTTCGGTTTAAGTATTATTTTAGAATTAGAGTAATTAAATAATGACCTAATTATGTGATGTGAGTAATTTAATAAGTACTTAATAGATAATTGATTATCATAGCATGGCATATCATAGGTTATTATTAATTTCTAAACAGTCATTAGTAAAATGTTATCGTGGAATTTTGTAATAATGAGTATATTATAAAATACTGCACGGATAAAACATCATTACTTGCCTATCAGTTGAGCAATGGAGACCATGTTTAGCTATTGAAGTTACAGACTCGGTGCTTTATACATAACATTTTGTCATCTTTTGACGAACTGAAAAGTAACCCGACAAAAGTTTCGCTGCTTAATCTCAATAATATAATAATCTGATAGATAATCTGCGAAGGTTACCACACGCATCCCTACAAACAGGTAGTAAAAAGGGCGGGGCCGGCCTAATAGTTTATTGCCTCACCGGAACGTTTCTTTGGCCCTACTATAGCTATTTGCAGGATTTTAATATGCTATGTAGATGCCGTTGACTGTTTCAGGAAATGCGTATCCTAGGGGGGAGGTGCGGATTCACCTCCCGCAGCGAACGCCGCCTCCCGTCTGCCTTGCTACTCCGCAGAGAAATAGAAAAGCAAAATAGGGAGTGGCTGGATGCAACGAACTTTCGGGAGCGGGGCGTCCCTCCCGCCCCGCCGCCGTCTAGACGCCATCCGGGAGCCACTTGAAATATGTTCCCGGCCCTCCCTGTTTCCTACATTCTTCGATACTTTGGCAAAGGTAACCCGCGCACTCCACTCCGACGAATACGTACACCCACCTTTAGGAACAAAGGGCTTGTAATGCACTATCGTTTTCTTCTCGAGATACTCGGCCTTGTAACGGCCCTTAAGTACCGTCACATGCAATCAACAAATGCATTGATTTCCAGTGAAATACACTGACACAAATTCAGCTATTTTGCTACCTCGTGCAGCGATGAATCAGCACGATGAAACAATACTTTTACTCGGAATATTTTGGATTGCATCATATATCGGCCTATATAAACCGGCGAAAACGCAACCAAAGTATCATTCCTCGAGTGCTACGGCATACTCGGTACCCGTTTCACGAGGTCGCTCAACGAGTCCGGCTCCTTGGTTTCCTTTTCCGTCCTTTTCCTATCGAGAAGCATCAGTCTGCATCCCCGCAGACCCGAGCAGTGCCCAGTACGAGGTACTAGGACCACAAGTAAAATCCTTATCCTCACATCCTTGTAAATTCATTCATTCCGCGAGTCACTTCATCCGCGTCAATATTACCTATTCGGGAAGCGTTACAACTGGCAATATCGAACTCTCAATCAATTCAATAAATACCTTCTGATCCACTCAAAAACGCCTTTTAATACGGAGATAACCCGCGAGTTGACACCACCACCTCACACCGCACAACCTGGAGTCTAGTGAGGGGTGGTCCCTCACAGCCTTTTCTAAGAATTTGGACGTGGTTAATCATTATTCGTAAGGTAACCCGCGCGACGCACTCAACGCTAGCAAATACCTACACCCGTAGGAACAAAGAGAATGTAATATACAACCGTTTTCTTCTCCAGATACTCGGAATTTTCGAAGGCCTTTGATGTGTTCAATCAGTCAATATTATTCGCATAGGTAACATGCGCAACGCACTCAGCCCCGACGAATACCTACACCAACCTTTAGGAACAAAGAACATCATCATCATCATCATCATCATCATTTATTCATTCCATAAAAGCATTTCACAATACTGAGTAACATGTCAAAATTTACAATCATAATTCACCGGATGATAAAACCGCTTTGATTAATTTATTTATTTATTTAGTATTTTATTAATTTTTTTTATACATTTAGCCACATTATTGCAAATTAAAAGGAAAAAAAATAATAATTGTAATCAGAGGTGATTACTTAAAAATAGTCAAATTTACAAAATAATCAATAATCAAACAATAAATAATAATCAATACAATGAAAAATAAAAATTCTGAAAACATGCGTAATTAAAAACAATGTCAATAAAATCTAAAACTTAGTGCGAAATTATAATCGTAATATGGTTATTTATAATCAAGCAATTGTGGACTCAATAACATAAAAGTCGTCCAGTTTGTAAAGGGCATGTTTGACTAACTGATTTTCCAAGCAGATTTTATATGCTGCCGTCTCAAGTCTTCTCGTCGATGACGGCAAAGCATTGAACAATTTAATACTAATATATAAAAATGTTTTTTGATATTTAGTCAAGCGTACTTTAGGAAATAACACATCGTTTTTATGCCGCGTATTATGGCTATGTCGAGTGGAGTGAAGCTCGCAATTTAAAAGATTCTATTTAGCGTATAAAAGGCACTGATATATGTACATGGACGACACTTAATGTACTGTCGTTTCATCTCGACTCGGACTTTTCTAAGGCCTTTGATGTTGTTAAAAATTCAAGATTATTCGCTACACTTCAGGCGAACCTAATCTAACCCACGCTTAGGAAAAAGGTAATGTAATGTAGGTACTATCGATTTCTGTTTGAGATACTCAGATTTTTTTTTCCGAGATGAAGACGGAATATATGTTTTGCTCCCCCCCCCCCCCCCCTCCACCCCTGAGACCATTAAGACCATTTCCAGATGGAAGTCTGTCTGTGTGTCTGTCTCTCTGTCTGTGTGTGTATTTTTCCACGATAGCGCCCAATCGCTTAATTTGATTCAATCTCGAAATATTATACTTAGTTACTTGAAATTTGGTACATTTGGAGATATCGGCTACAACGGGCGAACCCGTCACCTCATAAATTTTTTAACGATAATGATCGTTCTGTCTCCCGTGAGGTGATAGTAGAAGACTTTGGAACGATACAAATCTATCGTTAATAACAATACAAATCTATCGTTCGCAATATAAGGACCGCTCGAGCAGTTCGTTTGCGTCCGCATCCTAAAAAGGGGGTCTGCGCGCAGTCGAGTTTCGCCGTGCTATCGGCAGCAGAGAGCTGCCCGACCCGCCGTAGACGGACCGATTCAAGCAGTCGCCACCGACTGCACGATACTTCCTGTCTCCGCGGCCCGCGTACACCCCGCGTATCGCGGACCGCTTGCAGCAGTCGTGTTGCGGGTTAAACCCAACTGCAATAGAACCGCTTGAAGCAGTCTTCTTGCGCTCGACTACAACTGCAACACGACTGCTCCCGTGCAGCTGACTACGGCTGCTTGAAGCTATCCATTTATGGAGGCCCTTACGGCGAGGCACTAGAAAGCTAACTTAGAGGGGCCACCTCGACCCCTGGCTACCAGTTTTGGCAGGATATCTCAGTCTGGAATTAACCTTCAGGATACCTTAATCCTCCCGACTGGTTATGGGTTACACGGCCTTTACCTATTGTATTACAGTGGTAATTCAATATGAATTTATCGCGGACCTTGGCGACCTTTGCCTGTGATGCCACTCGGGTTCGGGTGGCCCATATGTCGTTTCAAGAGTGGCATGACAACAGGTCAACATCCACCCCCGCTGCTTAGAAAACAGTATATTTCCAGTATATTTCTACGCACTCTTTCATTAATTCCCTATGAATTCAAATTGAATTACCGCTGTAATACAACAGGTAGAGTCAGTGTAAGCGACTTCGGACCTGTAACCAGTCGGGAGGACGAAGGATCCTGAGGGTTAACTCTAGACGGAGATATACTACCAAAACTGCCCGCTGGGTACCTTTTCCGGTGCCCCGCCGTAAGGCGTGGGGCTTGTTGGCGGAGCTAGACAGTAGATTGTTTTGTCTCTAAGTCTTCTACGTTCATCCCACAGCTGAAACAACGATCACATATCGTTATACCAGCCTGGGGTGATGGGTTCGCCCATTGTAGTCGACACCGCCCTACTGTAGGTACCTACCGTGGGGGCAAGATACGTCGTAATTTGTTGTAACATACCCTTGAGTTTAAATATTGTAGTTTTATTTTTGTATTTGTTTAAATTTAATTTCGGTGTTTCAGTTTTAAAACCCGGTGTTGCTCATTATCACTTTTCTTTTTATTTAATTCGAAAATCCCCTGATATAAAGTACCATTTCGGGCATCGCAGGACCAACGTGGCTTCTGGCAGATGATTTCCACAAAGGCAAAAACTACCCATAGAACGTAATCAATTTTAATAGAGTCGGAGTCCCTTGCCTATATGTACATAGCAATTACGGCATAATGGAGTTCGGGATGGCGGTAAATTCGCTGTCGGTTATCGGGTAGGTTGTCGGGTGGAGGATGCAATGCTTGAAGACCCGCGAACGAAAGATTGCCGTTTATTTGGGCGGGAAATTGATCTGCCAAGTCAAATATGGCCGCGGATTGAATCGGTCTCGGCGAGAAATGAAGTCCTCATCGCAGGAGGCGTACAGTGGTTCATACGCTGCTTATAAACAATTGGTGATATAGTTGTAGAATAGTTTGTGATATAGTTGTAGAATGTAGCTCGGTATACTCTATTTACAAATCCAGAAGACTTCGTGGGTTTGCGGCGGCCAAATCAGTATATTTTGCGTATTTTACTCATTAATGACTTATGGACTATTTTTGGGGAAATGCCACAACCATTAAAATAATGTTTCTTTTTCAAAAGAATCCATGCACTGCGCAGCATGTATTAGGTAACGAACAGGACCTCATGCAAAGAATATTTCAGTAAAGCAAGGATAATGACTATGTATTCGGCGTTCATAAACCAGTATCTAATGTATGCTCGGCAGCACCTCAAGGAAACTGCAATTAATACGGACATTCGCTCGCACCACACCCGCGGTAGCTCCCTTTTATGCGTACCCCGAATACGACTGGCAAAAGTACAGAAAAGCTACTTATACCTAAACATTAAATTCTATAATCTACTTCCTACCACTGAAACAGCTGGAGGACGTAAAATTAAAAAAAAACATCAAGAATACGCTGACAGGCCACCTTTCTGTGATCTGGGGGAGCGCCATGACTTTTCAAATATTCTGCCCATTTAAATGACTTTAAAAAGTATAGCCTTATTGTCTGGCTATTTTATTTGGTCTTATATTTGTACCTTTAGTTTTTAAATGAGTCGCATAGCATTAATTTGGTTTTTTAACATTTTACTGACAACTTGAATATTACGACGAATAACTTTTACTACGTATCTATACGAAATATTGACTATTTCAATTATTAGGCTTATATTTTGATTATTTATATTTATATTTTGACAATCTAGTAGTTAAATTCTTGACTACCTATGTATGTTAAGTAAAGAATAGTAACGAGACTTACTACCATACATAATTATTTTGTCAAGTCTAAGAGCGGATCTTAGCCCAAATTGTATTACTGAATGTACTTACTGAATTATATTATACCATACCCATATATTATATTATAACGTAATATGTATTATAAATATTAATATTCAAATATTCACATTACACTTTTGCTTTATTTACCCCATTTTTTTTAACACCTAACTATTATTAACGTGCATATGTTATTTATATTATAAGTTGTTATATGAAAGCCTTGTAACCTTTACATAGGTTTTGTAAATACTCGCATTTTGATTTAATATCCGTAAGTTTACTGTAAAATTAATTATATAAATAAATAGTTTTACTCCGTACCTTTGTTACAACGCCTTAAAGTTCTTATGGCCGCTCTACACTTAGTCCGCGAATCGCTGCGCGACTTCGCGGTGCGAACTCACCGCGAACTCGCGGTGAGCAAAACAAAGCTCCACACTCGTAGTGGTTCGCGATAGTTTCACAGTACAATAATTGAACGTCGAAGTAGTGGAGCTTTGCTTTGCTCGTCGCGAGTTCGCGGTGAGTTCGCAGCGAAGTCGCGCCGCGATTCGTGGACTTAGTGTAGAGCGGGCATTACAGTAAAATTAAATTAAAAAAACAAAGAAAATAATTATTAAAAATCAAATTAATCAATAAATAATAAAAATAGTCGAAAATAGCAATAAAATAAATCCAAATACAAAATATTAAGTAACCAAAATAAAAAATCTGAACTCACTCTAATATACATAAGTATAGGTAATTTATATAGTCATAGATAAGAGGGTATGTAAATTATGTGTGTATGAATGCGTTGCTATTTTTTAAATGTCATGAGGATACATTCAGTTTCCGTTCTTCCTTTACTAATCAACCACTTAATGAGAACTTTTTTAAGAACCACCTGTGTCAGTCCTGAACTATCGAAGTGTTTTCCTAAAATATTCATTATACTTGGAGCAATGCAATAATTTTGTCCAAAAGATGTAGATCTCCTGGGCACTGTATCCTGGGTACCTGCGCCGATCTTGATTTCTTAGCAGGGAACAAAGTCTCTGTTTATAACTTGTTAGACATCTTCTCTGCTACATCTTCTCTGCTTACATATTCATCTGCTTACTACTTTATCATAAATTCCTGTATTTTCCGTGACGAATCCCACCGTGCGATGTTCGCTAGACGAAGGTTGCGGGAGATGTTATTTACTCGCTCAGATGACGGTAGATTTTTCATCGATGCGGGTAGTTTAGAAACTGGGATGCGCTCTGCAATAGGGGGGTAGGAAATATCGGAAGCTTCGAAAATGATAGATTCTGCTTCAGAAGACACAAGAGGGTATGGGATATATACAGAAGCGCAAACTAACACATCGTATAAACAAAAGAATAGGTAAAATAACATATGATTAAACTATTAACCTGTAGATATTACAAGTATAGTTATATACGGGATTCCATAATACACAAAGTCAAAATATTTAATCGATCTAGTCGAACATTAACATTGTAGATTTTAAATAGAAAAAAACGCCCTCTGAGCACCTCACCAACCGCACTAAATTTCGTCTAGCGCAAGCTAAGTAAACTGCGGCCGTGAAAAATAAAAATATGTTTGGGTAAAATCAGGTAAAATTTAAGTCCGAAAATTAGACGGTGCAAAAAGCTTTTTCAGTCTTTAAAAAAACCCATTACTTAGCGATTGTTTATTGTTATCTTTTGCTTAGACATCCTAACATCATCTTATCATCTATCATCTTATTATTTTTATGGCTAATTTTTTACTTCTATGTTTTTTATACATTAAGATTACCCTTTTACTTTCCCGGCCCACCAACCGACCAGGAGGGAAAGTGTTGTGAACCCGCATTTTTTTTCTCAAGATGACGAAAATATATATGTTGAGCCCCCCTGAGATGATTAGGACCAATTCCAGATTAAAGTCTGTATGCGTGTGCCAGCCAGGAGATTAGCTACGATACTTAAGTTTTTGTCAACTATTCCTACTTGTCGGATTCCGGAGCTGGTAGTGGTGGTTAGCCGAAGTTGGTACGGAACCCTATGGGTAAATTCCCTTTAAAATCCACTTTAACTCTCCCTCTTAGACGATTTTATCTACTACTCCATCTACATATACCTACATAGATTAAGTTGCCAAAGGCGACTCTCAACTTATTGAGGAGTCATTCACAGTTTCTTGAGAAACTGTGACTGAATCTCGGAGAATCGAATAGGAGTATAAAATTCCATAAAACAAGTACTTGAGAATTACTTACAAAGGCCTGCACAGAGGCTAATGATCTGTGCAAACATTATGAACCTACTGATGATATTTTTAGTGAGGGCCAAACAAGGGTAGTTCCACATCACAGAAAATATTGATAAATTAATCCAGCCAACGAAAAGGTTGTAAAGGGAAATAAAAGGAATACACTTTATGACTTTAAGACGTTGTTTGGACTAGTTAGCTAATCATACTAAAAATCCCCACTTAGGAAAAGGTTAATTTTTCGGTTTTTCGCTTATATATCGAAAGCTATGCGTCCTAACGACAAGACCATTCCAAACAAAATTAAAGCTAATAAAATGTGCCATTGATTGAATCCTTTTAATTGCTCGCCATATTGCATAGTTTCTGAGATATCCACGCTCAAAATTCACAGTTTTTTATTTTAAAAAAAAATGCCCCATGTTTATTACTTTATTTGGCTAGCTAACTCTTCGGCCCTTCGTCTTACGAAAAAGTGTTGAAAATTATTACTATATTTCTTCGTATTCGCTTCATCCAATGAACAATTCCTTAGAAGAATAAAAAAAGACGTTATCGCAATATTCATTACAAAAGCTTAAAGTTTATGGAATGTACGATTACTCCATAACATTTCATAACAACTCCATAGTATATGTAAAAAATGGATCAGTGTTAAACGGTATTTATGTCAAATTTATTTGGAGTAGTATGATTTTTTCAACAAAATTTTAAGTATTTCTAAAGGTAATAAAATATTCAAGCGTACAATAAAATAGGGATGAAAATTATGTTTAAATAAATCTCTTAACTTGATTGTAAATATCCATAGTTAACAGATTCAACACAATAGTTAATTTAGATCTGCGAATGCTTTGTAGCAGGAAATAAATTCGACTATTTTAATTTCAATTTTGCGTGTGTATCGCCTGAATTTTTCACCGAATTAAATTTCCTATAAATTTACTAGCAACCTGAAATGCCTTTTTGGAGTTTCCAACTATCCTTTATTACCTGGATATAGTACATTAGCTCATATTGAAGAGATTTTTGACCCGCGCTGGCTTATACTAGATGAAATCACTGTGTGGTAGTGCGATCATCATTGGTTCACTCAAAGCCTACCCGGAGCCGGTGAAATCCGACGGCACCCCGTTACCATAGTAAAAGACAATAAAGTACTTCGGGGTGCACATCGACCGTCGCCTCAACTTTTCGCACCACGCGAAAGGGACTGTTGGTGCTTTGAAATCCGCCTTCTATGCAGCCCATGCTACGATCGGCCGCGATCCCGGCGAAGACACCACTGCTGATGCTAAAGATTTCAACTCCGTCGGACTTTTACTTGTTGCACTGCTACAAACTTTCAATTGTTCGCAAACCGGTATTAATTGGTTTAGCTCCTATCTCAGAGCCAAACAACAGTGTATAAAAGTGGGCGATCGATCATCCGAATGGTTTAATCTAACGGCTGGAGTTCCACAAGGTACTGTTTAGTCCCCGCTTCTTTTCTCAATTTTTATAAATCCCATCTCCAACTTAGTTCATGGACATGCTCATCTGTATGCAGGTGATGTTCAAATATATAATCATTTCTTTCCTGAAAACATCAATGCCTCGATCGCCAACATGAACTCCGATTTTCAAGCCATTTGTGAAAGCTGTGCGCTGATAAGTCTACTAATCAACACTTTGAAATCCCAGGTTATACTCATTGGAGGTAAAGTTCCTTTCGCTTTTAAAATTCAACGATATCACCATACCCTTGTCGCAAAGAGTAAAAGATCTTGATCTAACTGTCGATGAACATTTCTCCCGGCAACCATACGTAGACGAAGTAAGTCGCAAAATATTTGCTAGTTTTTACCCTCTGTTATCGCTCAGAAGATTTCTTCCTATGGACACAAAGAACTCGCACAGTCTCTCCTCTTATATTTTTTTGACTATGCAGATGTGGCTTATATCGATTTAACAGAGGAACTATTCAACAAACTTGAACGTTTGCAATATGTGTGCATACGATTCATATTCGGTCTACGTAAGTATGATCACGTGTCCGAGTATAGGGCACACTTAAAGCGGTTGCCATTACGCCAACGGAGAAATGTTCATAAACTTGCTTTCCTATCTCCACGAGCTTTTTGAACTATTGAGTTCACTCACAATTACTACTGTCTAATACTTCAGTCAGCCTCTGACAATTTACTAAAAAATCCGTGTCGTAATACTGCTTTCTATTCCTACTCTTTCTGTGTCCATGTAGCAAGACTATGGAACGATCTCCTGGCAAATATAAGAAATTCTCCTTCTTTACCATCATTTAAGACTCACCTCAAAGATTATTACCTTTCTAAGAAGCAACCAGTTCTTTCCTTTCTCTCCTCTTCTTCTCCCAGTATTCTCTCCTCATGCATTCTTAGTTTTAAATACCTATACTGGTCTGTATTTTATGCAGATGAACTTAGTAATATTTATTTTATAGTGCGCGCATCTACTAATGTGATTAGGCTCGTTGTAAGACATTGATATGTGGCAATAAACTCGCTTGTTTGTATTATAATTGAGTGCAAATAAAGAGTATATTATTATTATTAAAATATATCTACGTGAGGACAGAGCTCACGTACGCGGCACCGGCCTGGTGCGACCTCATCTCGACATCACAGCAGACGAGTATCCAGCGGGTGCTGAACGTGGGTCTGAGGAATGTGTCGGGAGCCCCATGGTTGGGCGGGACAGTCCCGCTTTCAGGTCGTCTGTCCCGCTGTCCCCAGCGAAAGCAAAAATGTCCCGCTTTCGCAAACACACCAAAAGATAATTTAAGCTCAAAAGATGACAAAATGATAAGCTGGAATTCTGACAATGTTGCTGCTGAAGACCGTTGGGTGGAGTTGTTCAAACACTTCCGTGATAACAATCTCAACTGTACTAACTTTCGTATAATTATTGAGTACGTTTTATGTCTGCCTGGAAGTAATGCACCTGTCGAAAGAGTTTTTTCTCTAATGAATAAAATATGGACAAGCGAAAAAATATACTTAAGTGTCGCAGTTTTGAAAGCCATTTTGATTATCAAGACTAACATTAATAAATCATGTAATCAGCTTCATTCTTACCTAAAAACTAGACCCGATATTTTGAAACAATTTGTTCTTCCGACAAATATAATACAACTGCGTAGATATCTACTTTATTAGTAATACTGTTATCATGTTTTTCATTTTTCAAATAAAAAGTAGTAAAACACCAATACGTTTTTTTTTCTACAATGGCGTCCAGCTTTGACGAAAAAAAATGATCACGTTACCCATGGTACGTTCGAAACGCGACTCTGGAATGCGCCTTCTGCGAAACAGAGACCGTGGAGGAACTCGCGTTATGTACCAAAGGAGCGACACCTCGCCGCACGAGCACATCCGTCAGCACGGTCCACTATACCTCAGGCCGCCAGAAGTCCAAAAGCCGTACTCGCGCAGTCTGCTAGATTAGCATACCGCTAGCCCAGGAATCGCAGCACAGTAGTCATCCAACAGAAGACGCCATGTACGCCTACACAGTATACACTCTACACAGCCTTCACTCGCAAGAAACCTGCTACAGGGCGCGCAATCCTGGGACGCCAAATCGGATCAAATCAAATTATATTTATTGTCTTTAAAACCATATATATATTTGTTTACACAATACACAATACTTTGCATAGATTATATGAGGCCACCAGAACCAGAGTTGTCCAAATGCCAAAATCATTTTTATGGATATGTGTCGAAATAGTTAAAGGGAATTCTTAAGTGAGCATAGCAAAAAAAAGTAGTCTGGCACATAGTTTTTATTTTGATAATTTCTTGAAGATATCAATTTTGGGCGACTCTGGAATTATAAATAATGATTTTTATATGGATTTTGCAATAAACTCAAAATCACCAAAATATCACTTAGGCCACTCTGGTTCTGGTGTCCTCATATCATATAAATTGATTATAAAATCCAATCAACTAAATCAGTGGTTACGGAATAGATGTAATGTTTTAAAGATAAACGCTTAAGATAAAAATAATTCAAAAAAGTCGATATTAAAGCCACATCCAGAAAGCCGGGTCAATGCGCCTAGCTCATAGGGCATAGGAAGCTCCGCTAAAGGGCAATTGCCCAGCGAACGATGGAAGGTCCGTTACCAGGCTCGTCGACTGAATCACGAACTAAACTGTGCGGCGCCCAAAAAAATGACAGAAGTCATCTAGACACTATTTAGAATTGCTATTGTGTGAAAACAAGGTTCGCCGCCTGCCAGTAGATGTAAATATGTAGTTTATGTATTATATGTAACTTTTTCATTTATATTTAAAAAAACACTACTAGATTATTTTAATGCTAAATCTGATAGAAAATAGCCTCGGACACGCAAAATTTCGAAACCAAAAAAAAAACAAATTTACATTCCATGTGAGTAAAAATATATATTTTTAGTTACTTTTTAAAAATAGTTTATAATTAAAACTAAACCTACCGCCATATAGGTGTTTATGTGTTGTTTATGAAAACTAACTTAACCTACCGAATTGTAGGTGTTTGATGCTTTTTAAAATGTCTATATTCCGCTTATTCATTGAGGTCGAATATAAATAATTATTGCAGTTTCAGAATCAGCGTGTTAAATATAGTCGGGTGACGTTAAAACACCAAAAATGTATAGTAGGTACCTATTATATTTAAATTAAGCCTTTAATGGCCATGGGACATATTTGTCCCATAAATTCAAAATCATGTTATAAATTGTCGAATAAAATAATATATAAATTATATTTTTTCCATATTATTGAGACATCAGATTCCTATATGACAAAAAATAAAAAAAATGTTTTAACCCTTCGGCTACGTAATGACCAAATTTGCTTGAACATCAGAACACCGTTGACTACGTAACGACCAATATTGGCGGCTGGTTCCCGAAGCGCACAGTAATAATATTTTCTAATTCGAACGCATCCTAAAATCCATACCAAATATCTCATTATTACCATAGATACAAAGACGGCCGCTAGAATAATTTCGCGTGTCATTTCGCGGAAATTTCTGGTAAAATTCCATTGTCAAACATCATTTTTTTTTTCGAGAAATCTTCAAAATTTTTATTGGTTTAAATGAGCTAATATCTAAAGATTTTTGTATGTAAATAAGCAAAACGAAATATTATCTTTGATAGGGAATCTAATAAAGATCACGGTAGTATTGAAAATTTCTAAATAGGGTTCCGTATTTTTCCGTAAGACTAGTACAAGTTAGAAATGCCGAGTTTTTTCACTTTTTCGATTTTCTCATATTTATTCATAACTATTTAATTGTTTTACAAAATGAAATTTCAATAATCTATATAGAAAATTTCAATGCAATCATTGCATAGTTATTATTTTTATGATTGCTATAGTAGTTATAGTGCTTTTTGTCGAGCGCGGCGATATTGCAAGAAATTCCAATAAATTGCTCCGAAATTATGCCGCTACTCGAAGGTTTAAAATATACCCATTTTTTTATATCGCAAATGATCAACGAAATCTGGTGATTTAAAATAAAAAATCTAATATTTAGGGCGACTTCTTCAATTGAATTTTCTGAGCTAAATAATTTAAAAAAATCAATTTTGGAAAAAAGTTGTAACTTTGCAACTTTATGCCACATGAACACTTATGTTACATCAATTTATACAAAATGTATTGAACCAATTTTCACAGAACTTGACATACATGTTATTTACATTGTATCACACATTTCCATACTCTACCGCAAAGATTATGGCCATCAAAGGGTCTCTCTCTCTCTCTCTCTCTCTCTCTCTCTCTCTCTCTCTCTCTCTCTCTCTCTCTCTCTCTCTCTCTCTCCCTCACTCTAATACCGAAATATGAATAAAAAGGTTAAAATGGCCGAGTGACAAATCTCAACTCAGGTAATCAATCTCAGCCCACTTCACGGTAGTCGACTCTGCGGCGACAATTTTCTATTGAAATAAAGAAGAACCTCGATAGAAATAATGAAATATATGGAATTCTGCGAAATGGGAGTTATACCCTTACATTACTAAAACGCGATAAAGGGTCCGTCTGTTGCGGTTGTGTGCGTGTTCGCGCCCTGTCCGCGCGGGCTCGTCTGCGGGTCATTGTGTGCGTGCGTCGCGATCGATGCAGGGGGTGGAGGAGAAAACGGCGGGAGAAATTCGCGCCAAAATTTGT
Organism: Micropterix aruncella; assembly: GCA_944548615.1. NCBI lineage: Eukaryota > Metazoa > Arthropoda > Insecta > Lepidoptera > Micropterigidae > Micropterix > Micropterix aruncella. Next base: position 26,023,808 of record OX155970.1, read on the forward strand.
ATTCTCGTGAATTTTATAATCACGTGGGACCAATGCAATCGTCTTACCTAGGGGAGGAGATAGTGAAGTACTTAAAACTCAAACATACTTATAAGATAGTTATCCACAAAGTTATCCACAATACCATAGATAGTCCATACCTTGTTGAAAACTTGCGTTTTTTCGTTCCTCCGCGATTAATTTGCAATTGACGCACGTTTGAGGTCTCTCGTGCCAACACCAACTACGGGAAAAATTCCATCGCTTATAGGCTGATGTGCACGTACGACTCTCGTTTCTCCACCATCGACATTTTCAACCTCAACCAACCGACGTTCGTTAAAGAATTATTCAAATCAATCGCACCTAACGAGCTTGTTAATACCTATCGTAATTAGTTATATACTTTTCCTGCAACATATCAGTAGCTACTACAAATATTTATAAATATCTATTAATATTTATTATATATCTATAAATATCTATAAACATCAATAAATATCTGTATCTACATATATATCCACTATACGACCTATCTATATCTTTATTTATATCTATATACATATACACATACCATCGTCTAACTCCTTCTTCCTAATCACTTCCAATTCCCTACCTCTCCCATCGGTTTTCTATATTAATTTTATATTTAATATGAACTTAGTTTAATTACAATTATTTTTTAAGTGTAATATGCTGAAATCCAAATGTGTAATTTGCGGAAATCTTTTAATTTCGTAGGAAACGATTATCGGCGTAATGTTTTTCTTTTTTTCTACATTATGTTTATGCACACGTATGTCAATTGTATGCGCTGTATGTTTCCATAAATAAAATAAAATAAAAAAATAAAAAATAAATAAGATAACATATTATGATTAAACCACAAATTTAACTCAATATCATGGTTTAACGCATTACGAATGACTATGGATATATTTTTTTCGATTACGATAAGAAATCTACGAGATGTGAATACATAAATGTAAAATGGCATTTACCCCGCTATATGGGAGTTTTTAGTCCGCTGTATATGAGCCCCGAGATTAAGGGAGCTAATGGGCCCTGCTGGAGTTGGCCACGAACATCCATTTGTTCAGGGTCGGTCACACTCACGGGTCAACACCCATCCGTCGGCCTCCACGCATGAAATGCGAGCTCGGGCATGACTCTGGCCTGAGGGCTAGTTTTCTCCAGGAGTCAATTTTCTGGCGCTCCTAGACGGTTTGCGCACCGTGCGGCGTCAGCCAATCAATTATGCATTCTGACTAACAGTCGGGGGAGTATGCAAACAGTACTGTCTCCTATAGATGTATTCAATGTGACGCTTTAATTCAGATCTATTGGAGCCATTTTGTTTTGCGAAAGGAATAAGCTTGGTTTTTGAGATAGATGGGTAAAGGGTGATGGTTCGTCCGTGCCAAAAGGACTCCTATTAAACCTACATAGCACAGTTGAAAGTCGTGCACATACATCTCATTTAAACATAAGCATTTCCAATCCAAACCAGACAATTCTTCGCTGCTATATGAGTAGCTTTTATTACTTTTATTTCTACATCAACGCATTAACATACAAACGAATTCTTTCAAAAGATTTTACATCTCTACACTTAATCATCAGCAATTGGTCTAAAATCTCTTTGCAATTATTCTGAAGTTTTTGCCGGGAAGTTTGGGTGCCAAAAAGTGAGGTGACCTTTACGGAATATTGCCACCGCGGTTCTTTCGGGGCTTTCAGCACCGATTCAATCTGTCTGCGTCGTCGGCCTACTCAAACCTACGAGAGCGGTCGCTCGAGTTTCTCAAAGTTTTTTTAATACTTTGAAATATTAAACAATATTACAGTTTACAATTCATTCATTATCATAAAAACTATACCCTAAGACCAGGGGCGTAGCTACCGCCGTATCTGTCGTATCAATTATACGGGGCCCCCGGGCCACGGGGGCCCCCAACCTGACCTGACCTGACCAGGCGACCTGAGAGATATTCGAAATATTACAACCGGAGAAACTCCTGTCTTCTTCAAACGAAGAGATATTAAACGACCCGGAAAACTGTCGGCTAAATACAGTAAAGACATCTCAGTTATTCATTATGGCCAATTAAAGGCTCTAAAAACATGCTTAAAATCTGAAATTCAAAAAATTCATTCCATTAAGGAACTCATTGAATTATTGCTGATAAAATTCAATAGTCTTGAACCCAGTTTTCCGGAGGTAATAACAGCATGCTTTTCATTCTTGACCCTTCCAGTGACAACTGCAACTGCTGAAAGAAGTTTGTCAAAATTAAAACTGATAAAAAATACCTAAGTACTTCGATGGGATATGAACGCCTGTCAGACCTGTTACTATTGTCCATAGAGGCAGAAACTTTAGAAAAACTAAAGTCATCATCAGATATAAATAATTTAATAAATCAGTTTGCCGAAAAAAAGGTAAGGAGAGTGTATATTTAATTTGAATTGTTTGTAAAAATTTTGGAAAAAGTGACAGATTGATATTATGATGAATAAATATTTCTTTTAATTTTATGCACACATTTTTTTCTCTTTTGTGAGAAATCTTTACCCTTCCTAAGGGCCCCAAACAAATTTTTATACGGGGCCCCGCCAAGGTACGCTACGCCACTGCCTAAGATTGCATTTCCCAAATGGACCTTGAGGGGGGCACTTTCCCAGGGCCTTTAAAAAGCCCCCTAACAATCTAACGCCCTCCTCCCATCACTTTTACATGTGGAATATTTATTCCTGAATTACAATCTGAGTCTTTATTAGAAGGTCCATGTAGAAACGATTTGCAGGATACATTTTTCAACTTAAGCATAGCTCTCAGAATTTATGCAACTCTGTTTACAACTTCTGCTTCATGTTAAGGAAGCGTCAGCAAAATGAAACACATCAAAAATAATTTACGCTCCACAATGTCCAAAGAGCTATTGTCAGGATGGACAATATTATCGATTGAGAGCGAAATAGCCAATAATCTCAATTAGGGAATTTTAATTGACGATTTCGCTAAAATAAAGACGAGAAAAATAAACCTTTAGAATTGTGTTAATTTAATTACTAAAATAAACAATTTTGAAAAAGTTTAAGTATTTTATTTATTGTTTTTTTGTTGCCTAGATAGCGGCAAATTGGCAGTCAGCGCCCCCTTTTTAAAATGTAGATCGGGTACGGCGACCCGCCACCAGGCGACGAAAATCAAATATCGGGTCGCAGCATTATCTCCTTGATGTCTCCATAGCCGTAAATTAAAAGTAAAAAAAGATCTTAAAAACAAGCTTTATTTCCATCAGGGTGTTTCAGTAGAAATCTCCTGTATGCATCTTCAGGCCTTCGTCATCATGTGTAATGAAAAGTACTCATGACCACAAAACAAATGATGCCAAACTCGGCTATCTAAGCATTTTTGATCACTGGCAATCTTCCGGCTCCATATTCAGACTCTCGTCATGATATGTAATTAAAAGTACTCATGACAACAAAACAAACGAGCTCAAACTCGACTATCTTAGTTATTTCCATCAAGAAGTTCCAGTGGAAATCTTTCCGCTTCATCTTCAGACCCTCGTCATCTTGTGTATTTTTATTTGTTGTGTGGGGCTTTTCTAAGGTCTTTCTAAGCCTTTTAATACTGCTACCATTGCTCATCTATTGTGTTCGCCACCTACTATAGTTCTGCGCTAAGCCTCGTGTCATTTAAAAACCGCAACAGGCTTTTGGCGCCAGATTGTTTTACCTCCTCAGGTTGGAGGTAATGACCAACCAAGTGGATGTATCTTTTACGCATCAGCGGGCCACACTTGCACATGATATGCAGGGGAGTTTCCTCTGCCCCTTGGCAGAACCTGCACATTTTTGTGTCTCGGAGCTTGAGGTTGTACATGTGTTTGTTAAGGCCACAATTCCCTGTGAACGCCCTCACAAGTATGCGTAGATTGTTCCTATTTAGGGATAAGGCCTCACGGGCCCGTCTTAGGGTCGTAAGCCTTAATTAGCGCTTTGGACTGGTTCAACCCTGGCGTGTTGTTCCAGTGGTTGACGGATTGTTCTAAACATATTTGTTTGAGCATTAGGTTTGCAAGGCTTTTTGGTACGCTTTTTGGTCCCCTTTGCTCCCGTTTTAGCCAATTCGTCGGCTTTTTCATTTCCTTCGATTCCTGCATGGCCGGGAACTCATCTTAGAACTACCCTGTTCTTTACGCCCAGGGAATTCCGTAGTGATACGCAGTTTTGCACTAGCTTTGAATTAATAGTATTTGAGGCTAGTGCCATAAGAGCTGCCTTGATATCCGAGTGGATATATATACGGTGGTTGGCGTAGTTTTTATGGAGATTGATATCCATCATCTTGTGTAATGGAAAGTACCTACTCATGATAACAAGATATACTAGCCCAAATACCATTTGCCATCAGAGAGTTTCATTTGCCATTTGCCATCAGAGAGTTTCATACCATTTACCATCAGAGAGTTTCAGTCCTTAAATCAGCCATTATTCATTATCAAATCAGCTCGATGATACCATAATATTGAATTGTCACCGAACTTAAATAATAAAAAAATTCAATTCATGTAAAAGATCAAATAGCATGGCACGTCATTCATGGCCGTACAATCAGCTCTTGTGAAGGAGCTTTTGCTAGGTCTGCAGACTACTTTGAAGGGATATTTTCCTCTAATCATCAGCAACTATGCGTGGATAATGAACCCATTTTCAGTCAATATAGAATTCATCGGATTCAAATGACATGACAAACGACTTGTTGATTGAACTGTCACGTGTCACAGAAATTAAAAACATATGAGAGAGAATATCATTGATAGATATTGACATTTAGGGTATTCAAAAATAAAATAAAGGAATGGTATCGAGTCATGACAGACTAACCATACATCAAATGTTAGAAATTATAGTTTAATAAAACTTAGGTGCACAAATTATTAATATATTTTTTAATATTATGTATGTTGATTATATTTTAACATTCAACTAATTACCATTTCATTAGGTGGTTATATATTGAATATATTGAATGAATTATAATTGTAATTGCAAAAATAGTTTAGGAAACGCTGCCCTAAGAGCAGCCATCGCCTTATCCTTGATGACGTCATTGCTTCTTCTTTTCCTTCTTATCCTTTTTGCTCTCTACAAGTTAGACGAGTTCTATATGTGTGCAGAAGTCTTCACGATCTCGGTAGCTTAGGATACTCTGTCCAACGAGTCCGCGGTATGCCAGTGGATGCTTTCTCTTTAGAATGGTCTGGCTGAAAGAGAAAGGTGGCTTTAGCCTGGCCGTGGGAAAAGATTTAATTTAAATAGTAACACATACGTATTATCGATGAAAGATTTATTGTCTGGAATATTTTATATATTAGTATAGAAGACCTCAACGGCTGCAAAGGCGGAAATGGAGTCCATTGCAACGGCGGATCAGGTGGAAGGGGGGCACCCATCCCTTTTCCCCAACAGGGAGCTAACCCCACATATTGGGGTGTCTAGGTCATGTTGGAGCTGTACTGTCAGGCAAGGGCGGTGCAATAGAGTCGGTGGCGGAAGAGACCCTAGGGGTTCAACGGCAGCGCTCATAGTCCCAAGATTGGATTAGTGTCTTGGTGTCAGGTGGCAACCGGCTGTTAAACACCATAGCCCCTTTTTATTCCTTGTAGCACCCGACGTTAACTTTGTAGCACCCGACGTTTCGATGACGTTACAACAACGGTTGTCAAGAGTAGATTGAAGTACTAACAATCTTCATCCGTTATTCCGCGGATAGGCGGCAAACTGCTGCTGTCCCTTCGCCGGTAGTTCGGTGTGCGCGAAATTTGAAAATCCACAGTGCACACAACACCCATGTTACGTCCTTGCGCTCGGCGATTAGCATCGAGAACATTTTAAAAAGAGGATTCCATGTAAAAGAGAGTTTGTAACCGTCGTCTTAAAAAAACCAGATTAAGTTTGAGTAGCATTGTTTTACCGGCAATACAAGTACCACTCCCAGGGGATATGTCGCGACCCTTCACAAATAATTCAGACGAATCCCGGTAGAAATACTACCCCTTGACGGTGTAATCCTAACGATCTAGAAGGTCTATAGGTACAAACAAAATATTCTCTATACGCCTACATAAACCTAAAGAGTCAGGTTACAGATGGAACTTGCGACCCTAAACTTTTCCGGGTCAGAAAGGTAAAGCGTTAAGGCTTGGAAAATGCGGCAAAATTTGTAATGTGTAAATTCTTTATGCATAGGTCACACTGAAAGTTTCCACAACTAACAACTTACATAAGCATTTTGAAAACGCAATTACAACATTTAACAATTAAAAATAGAGACGACGGTAGAGTATAGACGGCTTATAACAAGGTAAAGAGGACGAGTAGAGTATTGAACATAACAACAAAATAAGACTGATTTTATTAAATATCTTCTTTATATTTGATACATTGATTCAATGCGTCTTTCATTATCTTAATGACATTTGATTGAAACCTCAAATAATTATATAAAATTTAACGCCCTCTATACTCATTTGTATGTTCTCTTTCGAACTATCTTTTTACATTAGTACCATTTGTGGTCGCTTGATGTAATTTAGTGTTTATTAGTGTAAACAAAATTGATGAGAGCGATTTGACCCCCTTCCCATGTATTGAGCGATTTTTGCCCATAATCAACCATTATCCCGAAGGTCTGATTTTTCGTTAGCTTCTGGAATCATTTGTAGTACTTTACTTGTAAGTATTTTAATTAGTTGTTATAAAATATTTATAGTTTTTGTATTTATCCATATATACATGTATATTTCCGGAATGTTTTAGCACACTGGCAAAGTTTTAGCACTCACGTTTTTAGTCCAAAAAAAACACCTAAATTGTCCTTCAAAACATTGAATCACTTAGCCCTATGTCTGCAAAATGAAAAATGGTCTCAGAATTAATTAAAACAGCAGAGCGGTAATACAGGGGTATATAGGATGATTTTTAATTAGTGACATTCTTGAAGTGAGTAAATCCGTACAAACCAATAAGTTTTGATTAAAAAAAGGTTTTTTTATATTTTTTTATTTGATAAATTTGAAAAATTTGACTGATAAAAATAAGTTTGACAAGCGTTGAGCGCTCTGCGCCATCTACCAATAGGTACAATATTGCAAACAAGTATTATTTCCGATATTTTACCTACCGCTAGATGGCGCAACTCGATCACCTCTTTTTATACTATTTTTCAATACATATTTTTTTCAGATTAAAAAAAAAAAACAAAAAAATATCTTATTTTTTATATTGAGATTTGGACATTTAGACAACTTCTTACTTGAGCTCTGGACAGTTAAGGTACCCTATAACACTCGGGATGATATAACAATTCTAACAATATCACACACTTCGAAATCGGTTCAAGGGTTAACGGAAAACATACATAGATAAATCCTGATCACATTACACTCCTTTTTTGTTGGGCAGACGTGTAAAAATGGAACTCTTTGGCTGTAGAATGCAATATGTTTGATCTGTCATTTTTTTACTGTGGCATCATTTTAAAAATCGCGTTTTTTATCTTATTTATAACGTCAAACAACCGCGATAGTCTCCATTTCATGTGTTTGATATTTGGCCTTCTTTTAAGCGTTTAGAAGTTATGGTGGAATAAAAATCAGGGTTTCATCATTTTTTTCCGAGTATTTATTTATTTATTTATTTATTTATTTAAGAATTAATTACTATGAAACATTGATTAGTTTATAAAAATAACAGGAACCGAATGGCAAAACCTTAACCTTTTGCTTATTTGTTTCTGTCACCCAACTGGGACTAGCCCGTTCTAGGTTGGACAGGACTCCAGTATTACAATCAAGTTTGCTTGATTGCTTGGTTGCTTACAAATATACAAGTTTTAGTAAAAAGCTAATGACACTAAATTGCCCTAAAATGTGGTCTTCAGTATAAAATAAAAAAATAATAATAATAAAAAAAATATTAAAAGATAATATAATAAATAAAATGCAATTCCATTATTTAATCGGCAATAAATATCATATAAAATTCGATTAAATAAAATAAATAAAGTTAAAAATATATGTGAGAAAAGAAAAAAACAGTCATTAATATTTATTAATATAAAATTACCTAGTCTAAAAAGTATACTTCATTGTCAAAGTCAAATAATTTTTGGTAGTTAGTTCAATGTTAAAATATACTTAACATATATGTTTAAAAATATGTTAATAACTTATGCACCTAAGTTTTATTATACTATAATTTCTAACATTTGATGTATGGTTAGTCTGTCATGATTCGATAACCATTTCTTTAATTTATTTTTGAATTCCCTAAATGTCAAATTCATTTTTATTTCCATATTGGTCAGATTGTAAAATCTCGGCGCAATGAAAGAGTAATGTATTTGTCCAAATGATGTTTTCCTTCTGGGTATTATTAGGCTATTTTCTAAAACTTGTCTCGTTGGTCGCCGGTTCTGAATTATTCCTAAATTTGAGTTACTGTCCAAAAATAGCCTTAAGAGGGAAGTTTTTAGAAAAAGTTGCCTACAGTCAAGAACTTTAGCTTCCTTATAAAGTTCATTAGTGGGATGGCGATATGGTCTGCGTAGAATAATTTTTAATATAAATTTCTGCGCAACTTGCAATGGCTCTAGCAGGGTTTTACCACATCCACCCCATCCAATTATGCCGTAAGTAATAAGCGATTCACATAAAGCATAATAAACAGTTTTTAGTGTTTTGGAATCCAGAATATTTCTCAGTTCTTTGAAAACATATCCAAGGATTCGCACCTTCGTAGCCACGTTATGTATATGAGAATCCCAACAGAGAAAGCAATCTAGAATGATCCCAAGATATTTCCAAGATATTTCTCTTTGTATAGGCTGACAGTTACAAGACTCTACGCTATCGCACTCGTGTATTACAATAGTTTTATTAGTAGTAGGTTGTTATACTAAATGGTTGTTATACTAAATGGCATGTATCTGGTTTTGCCAACATTAAGCGTCAACATAAAGTTTCCTAGCCAATTTTTAACAATTTCCATGCCCTCGTTTGCTTTCACAAGTGTGTAATCCCAGTTTGAACCCTTGAATAGTATAACAGTGTCATCGGCATATATGATGATTTTACCTACTGGTAACTGACATAGGTCATTTATGTAGACGAGGAATAAAATGGGTCCCAAAACGCTACCCTGTGGCACACCATACGTGAGATGCTGGCTTTTACTCTGGAGGCCCTGGATGGTGACACTTTGTACCCTGTTGGATAGGTAACTATCAAACCATTTAAGACTTGTATAGTTAATTCCTACACTGCTCAGTTTGCATAATAATATATTTTGAGGAACGGAGTCAAAAGCCTATGCAAGGTCAAGGAAAACTCCTAGACACTTGTCTCCTTTATCCACCGTTTCGACTATAAATTCAGTTAAGGCAGCTATAGCGTCCCTAAACCTTCCCTAAAACCGAACTGATTGTCTGAGAGTATTTTATTTTCAATTAAAAATTTATAGAGTCTCGCCTTTGCAACTTTCTCGAAGATTTTGGAGATCGTGTTTAAAATGGAGATAGGTCGATAGTTATTGAGGTCCTGCTTATCTACCCCTTTATGTATTGGAATTACTTTGGCAATTTTTAATTTGTCAGGAAAGATTCCGCTTCTTTAGAATAAAAGCAATAGGCTGGCTGAGATAGGTTTCAGCTAGTTTAAATACGCATGTCCCGACCCCATCATCCCCCACCGCTGACCTATTTTTAAGGCTGCCTATTACTTTCTTAACTTCGTCTCTATTTGTAGGCGTTAGGTACATGGACACAGGTAACGTATCAGATTTACTTAGGTCAGTAATTACAGAACTCATTATCCCACGAAACTTTTCTGCTAGTTTGGAGCCAACATTACAAAAGTGACTATTTGTACAATTTAGTAACTTTTCAGGATTATCTTTCATTGTAATAATTTGATTGTCAATTTTAATACTATTTAAATTTACATCCTTTCTATTTTTATAATTTGCCTCTTCTTTTATTGTTATCCAGATTTTTTGTGGGTCGACGGCTGAGTCAGTTATTTGTTTTTTAAAGTATTGCTGCTTAGTCAATTTAATAATTTTATTACATAAATTTCGATAACGAGTGTATTTCTGCCTCAGCATTGCATTGTCCAGTATTTTTCTTAACGCTGCGTGCATTTTATCACGCCTGTGAATACAAAAGAGGAGTCCATCAGTAATCCACGGTTTAATTTTTTTTTTTTTTATGTTTTATAATGACAGTTTTTGATGTTGTATGTTTCTGTATAATGTTACTCAAGATGGTAAAAAATAAGTTATAGGCGTCGATAGCATCCCTAATCTGATATAACTGATTCCAATCATATCGGCTGATTTCGTAAACTATTTTATCATAATTAATTAATTTCTTTATTTGCTTGTTTGGATGTATAACGTTATTACTTCCCTTAGCGGCCAACTTAAAGAAGATTGTATAGTGATCTGTAATTGAATTTTTGTATACAATGGTCGAGATTAGGTTTTTGGTTCGAACCATGACGTGATCTACGCAACTGCTGCTATTGTTATATTCGCGCGTTGGATGAATTATCTCTGGTCGGAGACCATGTAGCATTAGGTAAAATTGCATAGTTTTATAATTTTCCAAAATGTTGGATTGGAATAAATTCTTAAGGACCAAAAACGGGCATTTAAAAATCGGTAATATTTTGTGGAGTGTAATAACTAAACACTTTGTTTAATTTATTTTGCTAAATTAGTATTCCAAATAATTGTCTTCGTTACTAGGCCTACCGGATCTATTCCTGACGGCCGCGAAGAGCAAGTTCAAGTTCAAGTTGTTTATTTTCGAAAATCTTTACAGATTGTAGAAAGATACTAAAATAACAGGTAATAATAATTGAAAGCATGAGAAATAACTTAAAAGAATAAGAAATAAAATTAGTGTAATTTAAACGATTAAAATTTAAATTAAAATATCATTTAAAAATATCAAATCACAATAATAATAATATTTAGTCGCATTCACTTAAAACAAATTAAATTTAAAAAATATAAAATTTAGAAAAGGAATTACAATTTATAATCATTTCATTTAAAATCGTTACATTGTATGTTTCAAGTTTCAAGTTTAGTTTATCGTCTTCAAAACTTATAAATAGTTATAAATAGGATAGAACACGAATTTACCGCCTGAAATTTGTAGCACCCGACGTTTCGGTGACATTGCAGCCGCCGTTGTCCAGGGTAGACTGTCAACGGCGGCTGCAACGTCACCGAAACGACGGGTGCTACAAATTTCACGCGGTAAATTCGTTTTCTATCCTATTTATAATAACAAACAACCGCGATAGTCTTCGATTTTATATTATAAATAGTTATTTATACATTTTTAATTTTCGATTTTACACAATACTTTCGTTAGCCGTTCTTGGTGAATTGTACGTATTCTTCAAAGGTTTAAAAAATATTTTCTAAAAGAACCTTTTTTAAGGATTTTTTAAATATATTGCTATTTTTAATATCTTTAATATATGGAGGTAATATATTAAAAAATAGGGACCGGAGTATTCCTTGACATGTCTCGCTATTTTTAAATTTGCTTTAGGTGACATGTATTTTGATTTGTTTCTGGTGTTTATGTCATGAATATCGGAATTTTTTTTTGAAGGTCTCTTTTCTTGTGGAAATCCGTTAGTACATTTAAAAGGTACAATGAAATGAACGTTAGAATTTTCAGTCGTTTAAAATGACTTCTGCAGGATTCGTCCCATTTCAAATTTGCTATAATGCGTATTGCTCTTTTTTGCAGTTTGAATAGAGGTTCTCTGTGGCACGCATAACAATTACCCCAAGTACTAATAGCGTAACTTAAAATACATTCAAAGTAGCTAAAGTACACATTTCTAGTCTGGACTTCATTTCGCGTTTTCCTTATGATTCGTAATGCATAACATGCCCGACCGAGGTTCTCACATTGCAAATTCCATTTTAGATTTTCATCGATATTCACACCTAAGAATCTAACACTTGCTGTTTGAGGGACTGTATAATTATTAATTGATAAATGTATTGGTTTGTCATGATTTCTGTTTTTGGAATTTGAAAAATAAATAAAGTTGCTTTTTGAAGCATTTAAAGCGAGGTTATTGCTGTTGAACCATCTATAAAGCTTGGATAAAATATCGTTTGACTTCGATTGCAATTCCAGTGTATCCTTACCCACAACTACTAGGCTTGTGTCGTCTGCAAACATTGTTACGTCTATTTCTTTGAAATTTATTGGAAAGTCGTTGACGTACGCTAAAAATAAAATTGGGCCCAAAATAGAACCCTGTGGAACGCCGAGGCTATTTACTATAGGGGCTGAGTAGTTGTTTCGTACGGTGCCATTCTGACGATGTTTAATTTTGACTACCTGCGTTCTACCTTCAAAGTAAGACTGAAACCACTGTAAAGAATATCCTCTGACACCATAATGATCGAGTTTGCTCAATAAAATATCATGATTTACGCAATCGAATGCTTTAGATAAATCGCAAAAAAAATCCTAACGTTAACCATTTATCTATTTGTGAGCGGGTTACACATAATACAAATTCCCCAATCGCTTTATTGGTAGACATATGTTTCCTATATCCGAATTGCCTATCACTAAGAATACCATAAGCCTCGAAATAATCTATAAGCCTTATTTTTACAACGCTTTCTATTATTTTTGAAAAAGAAGACAGAATTGCAATTGGTCTATAATTACCTTTTTCAGTTTTCGAGCCTTTTTTATGTAGTGGAATTATTTTTGACACTTTTAATTCTTTAGGAAATATTCCGCTCTCTATGGAGGCATTGATAGCTTGAGTTAGAGGATTTTTTATATATTCGATAGCTCTTTTGATTATGAACATTGGAATCTCATCCAATCCCGCAGAATTTGTGTTTTTGAATTTATGAACTATTTTTTCAATTTCCCCACTAGTCGTGGGTTTCATGAACAGTGATTTTGTGATCTTTCTTGCATTATTTAAATATAATTTATATTCGTATTTGTTATTTTGACGCACCTTTACTTTCGAGGATTTTATAAAATATTCATTAAATTCGGTTGCTACAAGGTTCGGGTTATCTATTATTAAATTATCTCCCGAGTATTTCAATATTTCTTCTGGGTTCGTTTGTTCTGTTCGTATTCAATTTTACAACGTTCCAAATTGCTTTACTTTTATTCTTTTGCGTCTCTATATATTTTTTGTCGCTAATCGCCGACGAAGCTTTATCACCTTTTTAAATCTGGTATTATATTGTCTGCAATGATGTCTTAGACTTTGATCGTGATTATTCTTTTGTAAAGTAACATATCATTTTCTTTTATTTTTGCAAGAAACTTTTATTCCTTTTGTAATCCAGTTTATTTTGAAATTTGATTTGATTTTGACATTTTTACAAGGAAATGATTTTTTAAAGATTTCTGTTGTAATTGCTAAAAATATAGAAAACCATCTAGATTTATCGGTTTCTTGATTGTAAATATATTTGCAATTAATTTTAGATAATCTGTAGTTGAATTCTTCTTGTGATTTATTTGAAAATACTCTTTTAAAAGATTTTAAACTGGTTACTTCAATTAAGTTTAGATTTACATTTTTGATAGTCAGAGATATTGCTTCATGGTCAGAGATACCTGGTGAGAGTACTCTACTTTCATATATGAATTTTGGTAAGTTTGTAAATATATTGTCAATGAGGGTGCTAGAAGTGATAGTAATTCTGGTTGGTGAATTTACTGTTACACTCATATAATTTTCTGCTAAAATCGATTTTAATCTTCTTACATTACGATTGTTTTCTAGTAGATTAATATTATGGTCCGTGGTAATTATATTTTTTTTCGAGATTAACTTGTTTAATATACAACTCAAATTGTTGAAAAATATTTCTGAGTCACCATTTGGTATCCTATAAATACACAATATTATTAACTCGTTTGATTTTAACTTAATTCCGCAACACTCAAAATGTCGCTCTATTGAAATATTTTCGAAAATACTGTATTGCAAAGTGATGTCTTCGTATGGTATATTCTTTTTTATGTCTATTGCAACTCCACCGTGTGAGTAAGTTTTTCGACAGTATTTAGTTGCTAAATTAAAGTCATTATGGACGCTCTGGAGCTCGCATCCCTCGGAGACCCAGTGTTCACAAAGACACACTATACTAATTTCCTTTTTTTCATTTAAATATACCTCTAATTCATCACGGCCTCTGTTCAAGCATTGAATATTTAGGAAGAATATAATTAAATTTTGACTTTCTTGACAATTTTCATTGTTGTTGTTGTAAGAGTCAGACTTTTCTTTAATAGTATCGCTTTGAACGAAAAAAATGCGACCTTTGCTGATTTGTCGGTTGGTAAGTCGGACGTCGTGTTTCGTAAACTGGAATATCTTCGTCGTAATCCTCCGGTAAACATTTATTTTCCATATAGCCTAGATATTCTTTCCTGTACTCCGTGGCTTGTATATTATGTATTATTTTCTGACAAATTAATTGAGTACATGGTTCGGCGTGAGAGTTACTAAGATTTTTAATAAAGGTTGAGTTTTGGAACAGCTTAGAATAACACTCAATATTTCGATTTAGTTCCGTTTCTCTTAGGTAATTGCTATATAAAACTTCAGTCAGATAAACATTAGTTTTAAGCACGGAGCAGCTAACCTGGTTAGCTGCTCCGTGGTTTTAAGTGAGCTTTTTAGGCTGAATGAGAGCTCAGTCAAAAATTTATAGGGGTTTTTGTCATTGCATCCGCCCATTATTATGAGATGATCTCTCGACGTCATGTTTTGAGCATTTACCACCACGTCATTGACAATATTTTCGAATGTAGCATTTTGTTTCACATATCCAGTGACGGAATAGTCTTTTTTACCCAACAAATGCCTCAGACCCATAGCGATACCCTTTGCCTGCTGGTCACCTATTACAACAATTTTTCTAGCATTAATTGGTGGGAGCTCTTTTGTAGGTGGTATTCCTGTGGTGGAATCGGTTATTGATAATGGATTGTCCTCAAATTCGTCGTTTCTAATCACGGGATTATTGTTTAAAATACATGGATATTTTTTTTCTGAAACTTTTAAGGAAGAGGAGGTAATATTGCTAATTTCTGAAAAAACTTTACTCGCGCTCGGTTTATTTCCCTTTAATAAAGTGATAACCATATTTTTATACTTATCGGCCCTGTTTTCAGACTGTTTTAATATTTCAGTTAAAGGGTTACCTATTCATTTAATAGCGATGCTTCATTGTGGGCGCTCTGTAATTCGACTTCCATTACCTCTACTTTTTCATGAAGTGCTGGGTTTTCAAAATCTTTGTTATCATTTAGTGTTAGGTTAGGGGCACTAGAACGGCGGGTAATGTTTAATTTATTCGTACTCATAGCTGATATGATAGAGTCAGATTTGCAGTCGCTGCAGCTGTCAGAATGTATATCAGTAATATTGTATGGTGAAGCCAGTGGTCCGGTTTTATCAGATTTTTTGGCTGTGCTGGTAGCATTGGGTTGATCATTATGAGATTTTGTAGCCTTAGGATTCTTTGAAAAAACAGGGTTTTTTTTGGGAGCCATTACTTTACCACATGAGTTTGTTTTCATTATTGGCAAACCACTGGCAGTTTTGCTACGTGTGCTTCTTGAAATTTTCTTGAAATTTTCGAGGGAGACATTATTAATTTATCACTCTTTTAAAATATGCAAGAACAAACAAAAACTAAACTTTCAAATGATGAATGTCAACACGCACCGCATAACACGGCGATTTATATTAAAGACGCTGCTTTCTCTTTCTGCCGACCCTTTGAGCAAGGGGTCGCGGCACGTAACAATACGACACACTTATAAATCGATTTAGGCGTCTAGGTTATGGTGGAATAAAGAAACGGAAAATATACATAGATGAATACTGAACACATAAATTCAAGTGACATCGATGAAGTGCTAAATGAATCCACAGCTGAGTGAGGTAAGGTGGTTGTTAGGATAAGTTAATTAAAATAAAAAAATGTTTACTTTTAACCATTTATTTTGACAATATTTTGACAAATATTTTTTTCACAAATGCGCTATCTATTTTTCTAATTGACGGCACCTTCAAATTTTTCTCTCACCAACTTTGGATCATTGCTGACATTTCCAGTACCTTTTAGCGTACTGTGTTATTTTATTTTATTTTAGCCCCGTTTTACGGTACTTTACATCAGAGGGCCGGAATAATTATCATCAACAGAATCGTCATCTATATTGAATATTTCATATTGTGAATAATGACGAACAGATCTCCATAAAAATTGTGTAACAGCACTTCAAAGTGGCCTGTAACAGAAATCAATTTCAGTTTTTGCCATAAAGTTGCTCAAACACCTAAAGTTTAGGCAGTAGGATACCTTACGGCTGTGCGATATTTCTATTGCTGTCATGACAATAAGGGTGTCAGCGTCGTCTGGAGCTTGTTTAACGAACCTTGACCTTGTGTTAAATCATGCACAATTCCGAAAGAGCAAAAACTGAATCTGAACATTTTTTTCCAAGATGGCGGCTCGAGCGCAATAGATAGAGTAGTAAACTTTTAGTATGTTTAACAGTATGTCGTAATAAACATCTTTGCCAAGTTTCAAAGCATTATCAGTCATTTCCGTCGAACGGCGAACTTTGTTCCTATTTGACTGGTAAAGTAACGTAAATACGCCGCTCCGCCATGCCATGAATTATAATTATTTTTAGTCACTTTCTACCACGGCTGTCGAAAAATATATATATTGCTGTAATATAGATAAGTATGGCTTTTATAATATATTTTTTGTACATCTATATCTCTTATAATAAAAAAGTACACCTTGTAGTAGTACATATGTAAAAAAAAGTACACCCAAAAAGTACATATGTAAAAAAAAAGTTGAATGATTTTTGGATATAACCAATTGTTCTGTTTTTTTTACGAATAGATATTCTTTAAAAATGAATTCGTCATCATTGAGTTATCCGAAAATGATATATGACTTGCCCTAATACCTATAGTTTGGGAAATATAGGGCTCAAAGTGAAGCGCGACGGCATCAAATTCCCCCCCCCCCCCTACCCCCGACACCCGCGCGGTGACACCGGTGGCCCCGGGTTAAATCCACTCAGAAACATCTAAAAAATAATTGTGCCAAATATGAGCCTTTAATAACAAAAGGCAGGGTTCTCAGTCAAAAAGTTGCACTTATGACACCAGGAATAAAACCCTGTATCTCCAACCGTTCGTAGCACGTACTGCCAAGTTCCAGGCGACTAGTCGATACTTAGGCCTCAAACTTTTCAATAAATTGCCCGAAAGATTAAAAGAAATTAAAAACATCGATATTTTCAAGAGATCCATCCGAGTCTATCTGCTTAAAATCAACATGTATGCCCATAACGACTTCTTAAAATATTTTGAAAATACATAGCATCGTATCGTATGTTTTTGTAAATTAGTAAGTTTAAAACTATATATTGTATATCATCTCTTGTCTAAATTGAGTAACTAATTTAAGATTAATTACTGTCATTCCTACACAATTGTATTGGAAATAAATACCTTTTACTTTACTTTACTTTACTTTATTCAAAAAGTTGCTTGATTGTCAGTTGTCGGTTGACTAGGCTATTTTCATATTATTCATATATGATATGTAAAAATGAACGTAACACTTTTTGTAGAGAATTTTATTAGCTAAATTTTTTAGATAAAGTATAATTCCGATATCGCTAAAGTTAGCCAGATATAAGCGAAAAACTGAACCGGGGCGCCATTTTTCCAAGATGGCGGTTCGAGCACAACAGATAGAGTAGGGCACTTTTAGTATGATTATCAGTACGCATCAAAGCACATCTATGCCAAATTTCAAGCTATTACCAATTATTTCCGTCAAACGTCGAAATTTGTCCCCATTTGACTGGGCTATTAAGCAATAAATATTTTTTATAATGTATTTTCCCTTGCTCTATATACCATATTACATATATTTCCCATACGGAGGATTTGAAATTCTAAAGAAAAAGAAACGATCCACCATACAGTAAGTGGAGCATCCGATGTAGGCGCAAGTACACAATCCTCGAGGTGGTCCAATTAAATGCGTCGTTTCTGCGGTGCGTCTGCTGCGCTGCTGATCCTTTGGTCTGCGATCCGAAGCGTTCCTCGTAATTCGATTCCCGGCCTAAGTACACGTTTCTCCCACCCTCCTCTAAATGTAGTAGGAGCAGACAGGGCGAAAGGGAGCGTTCAAAAAGGGCGAAAAAGGCAATTAGAGAGCGTCGCTATTGCAGTCGCGTGGCGAATAAAATCAATAGTGTGTCTCCCCCAACTGTGTCTGCGTCTGTCCACCCTCCGTCTGCCCGACCGACCCTCCGTTTTTCAAAAAGAACTCCCGTTCCGGCTTACCGCCCTCAGCCGTCTGGCCCCCACCATACGATGCCATACTGCCGCGGCCGAGCGACACGGGAGAGTCGACGCGCCACCCGAAACTGCAATTTCGTACCTATCTACATTACTTATATATATATATATATATATATATATATATATATATATATATATATATATATATATATATATATATATATATATATATATATATATATATATATATATATATATATATATATATATATATATATATATATATATATATATATATATATATATATATATATATATATATATAAGGTTCAGAACCTTAATCCTTTTTTGCAAGGGGTGATTCTGTGCATCAAACTTAACAAGAAAACCCAAACAATGAAGTATTCAGGAAACAAAAATATGTTTTCGTGGTTTTCTTATTAAACTTTGAAGCCATAAAATTAAAAAAAACGGTTGGATCAGCCCAATACTTTGCCGGCACGTAGACAAGCCCCTCCACGCGTAACCCTCCCCCTCTACCTCCCCCCGCCGCCACAATTTCGTACTATATTTTGTAGTATTTTCCGTGGTATTAAAATGGCATTTTTCCAATATGTAGTAGTATTTTATCAAATATTTTTGTATGTCGATAGATCTTCCGACGACGCACACGCTATGGCCTCGGCGGCAAACAGCCTTTCATTGACTTTTTAGTCCTCCACGTTGGTAATTTCTGCAAGCGCATTGCAAAAAGCTTTTATATCAATTAATTTTCAGGAATTAATACGAAAATTTCAAAAAACGACTGGTTACGAATATCTGACCAATTGACAGATGACAACCAAAAGGCTAAGTTCACTTTGAAACCCAAAAAAATTTAAACAAAAACGTCAATAAATCAGCTATTTGTTGGGCGTCAGCCATTTTACTCGCCTATAAATACCCTTAAACTAGTCTAGTGGTTAACGGAATTTTAAGAGCCATAAATTACCATGCTCTGTTCGACAGCTGGTCAATGCTTGATGAAGCTTAAACGACGTTTATTGCTAACATTAGTTTTGTTGGTTTTTATCATAGGATAGACCTAACCTAAAGACTCTGCTAAAAATAGTGGTTGCCAAGGAAAAAAAACATTTTTAGTTCAACTTTAGGATATACTCTTATTCTCCCAGTAACAAAAACTTACAAAAGGCCCGGACGCGGCAATAGGCCCTAAGCACAGTAAGCGACGAGTAAACTTTGGTTTTTACGTTGTGGAAGTTAGCATAAGTAATTATATATTATTATATTATAAGACATTGTATATAGTTTATCTGGATATATGCTTGGGATATTGACTTTAATTTGAAGCCCATGTGGATTGCTGTAACCATTTCGATATCATAATTTTTGAATGATGAAATTGTCAATGTTTTTAATATGAAATATGGACACTCATATGGCTCGAATATTGATGAATTCGTTGGTCAAATCAAACATATAGATAAAGGCCCTCACCATGTATGTTTTGCCAGAAGAAATACCGTAAACTTCCCTAACAATAACCTTCTGTCCAAACAATGACACACTCCTGTTTTTTTTTATAAAATAGGTCATCTAGTGGAAATGAAGACAGTTTGTATGATTATATTTATTTTGTCATGATCATGACTAGATGCTGAACGAATTGCTCTGTGAGTCGCCTGCGTGCAGTGAGCTCGTCAAACTTTGTCCGGTGGAAAGGATCTAGTAAGCAGACACGTATCCAGACTTCAGTTTTGGGAGGGACATTCAGTTACCGGGGGGGAGGGACAGTTTTGGGGGGAGGGGGGCATGACATTCACAAAACAACGCGCGCGGAACCCATCAAACTTGAATTTGCACCGACAATGAAACGGAAATACGCCGGATTTCGGGGGGTTTTAAATCCAAACCCTCCCTCCCCCCGCGATACAGCGTGCCTGACACTATGTACATTAATCGCTTTATTTTTATTTGTCACATAGACTTTATTTTTTACTCCAAAAATATCGGGGTGGGGGGGACGCGTCCCCTGTGCCCCCCCTCCCTGGATACGTCCTTGCTGGTAAGCATCCGGAATTTTCCTTATAATTAGACTTTCAGACCTCTTATCTGCCATCTAGAGTTTTGATATTAACCCTTGGAGTAAATGGGTATTTTCATGGATGCATCTGTCTCTTTTGCAGGATTTTCGGCGACATCGACCTTAAAGTACTATAACTACGAAACTCCTACACCAATCATAAAAAGAACAACTGCACAATGATTGCATTGAAATTTCGAATATAGAATATTGAAATATCATTTTGTAAAACAATTAGATAATTATGAATAAATATGAGAACGTCAAAGAAGTGAAAAAAACGCGGAACCAGATCTGGTCGTATCATACTCAACGGATAATTGTTTCAGAACCAGATTTGGTCGTATCATACTCAAGGGGTTAATACTTCCTCATATGTCTTTTTGTAGGATTTACCCCGAAAATAGATATTCACCTAAGCTGCATGAAGAGATCTGGAGCGTTCTGGACATGGCCAGAAGATGAAGATCGGATGCTGTACAAGTCTTAGGATGTGTCGAAATAATTAAAACCACAAGTTCTTGAATCTCCTAAGCGCAAAACCAATAAAATTTCAGAGTTGCAGAACATCTGGGGCATTTAATGTATCATTCATGATAGTTTAATGTTGTTTTCGACCAATCATTGAACTGATGGTCAGTTATTTTTTGTAATGTAAACAAAAGAAAAAAAAGGTTCTACGTGAAACATTTTTTTGATTGCATGTTATTTAGAATGACCTGCTGTTTATAATCAAGTACAAAGCAACCCAATAGCCTAACGAATTGATACTGATTTAATGACATTTCTGTGATGGTACATTGTTGGGCACATTTCCATCATTCAATGTAACCACTTTTCAAAAAATCACATAAACATCCTGGAATACTTTTTGAAATATATTTGAACTTTACCGTATATCTTATATAATCTTTTTTAAATAAAAAAAATACGCCAATTATATATCTAGATACTATAAAGTGTTATCGCTAAAATTATATGAAATTTGAAATTTATGGCAGTTTACGGTACCTATTCTAATGATCGATATGAGAATATTATTGTAACGATGTGTCATGTTTGGCATGCGAGTATACTAATAACTGTGCCGAAACATAAAAAGACGAGTATATATGCTATGTGATTTTTAATATATTATGCTATGTGATGCAACCTTTTTTTTAGATCGTGACCCCCTTTTTGTTACAAAAAAATAAAACCTATAACGTTTCTGGCCGTGTCGTATATAATGGAGTAATTCTTGGTTCACGAATCCAGAGTCCTTATTTTATGTTGTCCTTGTACGTCGAAGATGTATAGTATATGGAGGAGAAAACCACAATATAAATATTTAAACCGTTTTAATAATATAGAGAGAAGAGAGAAAATTCCCAGTTGAGTATGTTGACAGAATTGAATTAATTGGATAAAAACCGTTAGAATATTTCAACGTCATAAACATTTCAACGTCAATACTGCGGAAAAAAAAATACCGTGTGAAATAATTCAATTTACGTCAATAAAATACTGTCGAAGACTATCGCGGTTGTTTGATATTATAAATACGATAGAAAACGAGAGAAATCGGCGATCTGCGAACATATATTGGATAGCGGAAGTAACCACTGGATGCAGTTTCAAAATCCCATTGTGGGATTTTGAAACTGCCAAAGAACAATTCTACTTTCCTCGCAGGACCCGGGAAGCCATTGAAATAAGAACCCCGAACTTCAATAGAGACGAAGGTTACAAACTCTCTTCTACGTGGAACCCTCTTCTTAAAATGTTCCCGAAGCCGAACGCCGAACGCAAAGACGTAAAACAGGATACAGTGAGTGTTGTGTGCAAGACAGATTTTCAAAAGTCCCGCGCTCCGAGCCCGGCCCCCCACCACCGTTATAACCTACGCAGTGGCGGAAGCAGTATGCGGCCTACCCGCAAAACAACGGACAACAAACATTTGACACTTGACAGCTCTTCAGTCTACCCTGGACAACGGCGGCTGCAACGTCACCGAAACGTCGGGTGCTACAAATTTCACGCGGTAAATTCGTTTTCTATCCTATTTATAAATAAAATACTGTTTTCGTACTATGAATTTATACATCGTTATTTAATATTATTTGAAGCGTTGCTAAGTGATATTGTCCTACAAACTCTTACGCGACCCCCCTTGACTGTAACTTATTTCTTTCGACTCCCCCCTAGTCTCTTCCACAGCTGTAACTGTAAGCATTCAATTAAAAAAAATATGTAAAAACAATGGCGTAAACCACATTAATTTTAACTGTTTGTCACTTTCGATGCTGTACTTACCTGTTTCCATCTTAGACCAACATAAAGTTTTGTAAAAGAAATAGCAAAAAACACAATAAACATGTTTCTCTTCCGAAGATGTAAAATGTTTGCATATTATATAATAAAGATTTTGTAATATTTTCGAATTTTATTTACAGATAGCCTGCCATCCCCCAGAAGATTCTTCGCGACCCCTAAGGGGGTCGTGACCCACTGGTTGAAAAACACTGTGCCATCGTATTAATATACAATACAATACAATCACTACTCCAAATCAAATACTCCAGTAGATAGGCATTCCTACACTTGGATACGTCACAAAATTAAATGCTTAAAATTTAATTAATAAAAACATATCTATCATGATAGTTGTCATAGCTGTAATATTATATTCAAACTACTTACAAATAATCAAAATATACTAATGTCATTAAAAGTAAGAGAGAATAATATATTAAATTCTATGTAGAATAATAAACGTAAAATAATTTCATTGACAATTCAGCAATATGCCTTCTTATTTTTAAACAAAAATAGATGTATACTAAATTATATGAGAATTAGAATGTTAGCTATCATAATACCGTTATGTTAAAATTTTACAAATTTTGCTAATTATCAACATGGAAAATAAACTCGGAATTTTCAAACTCCCTTATACCAGAAATTGGGTTTCTTACCAAATTATTAATAATTATCTTTTTAAATTGGTCCTCTCCAAGGCTTTCATTTGCTTATTATAGAAGGACAAATTTCGGTGAATAAAACCGTATCGCACTTTGCTAAGTCGCTGTCGGTTTATGTGGAGATTGAATTTAATCCGTATCGTGATGATGAAAATCACTATTCACCGGAACTTCTTCTAGGCGTCTACGAGCGTACATAATATTTTGGTAGATGTAGGAAGAAAATAGAGTCATGATTCCTGATTCTACGAACAGTGGCTTACAAGAACTTCTTGGAGAGACTCTATATAAACTGCGTACCGCTCTTTTCTGGAGGTGAAAAATTCTTTTTGAGTTTGGTGCCATTCCCCAAAACAAAAGGCATATATCTACCTTGTTCAACCTATGTCTACCTTATTCCATATTACCAGCAGAAATACATATTTTTTAAATTACGCTTTAACTAGCTTGTACCTTATCTATCGTTTAAGCCAATTATTCACTTCAAAGGATTTTCAACCTACGTCAAAATATGTAATGCAAAATAAACAATAATAATACTCATATATTTGCTCCTTTTCCTCTAATAGTACAGAAATCTACTATAAGTTTTACAAAGCGGAAATTGTAAATAATTGAATAAAATCCATAAATAGATGACGGGTTACGAGGAAGAAAGATTAATCATTTTTTTGTGAAATGCCATATTGTGCCTGGTTCACAAACGAATCGAAACATGAATTGATTTCCGAAAGAAAGATTCTAACCCGCCTTTAAATGAAGAGAGAAGAAAAATTGTGACGGGAATCAACGGTCAATGTTCACAGGTGACAAAGGACATTGATCGTTCTTTCCCGTTAAGTCCAGAGGTGGGGTAACTCGATGACCCTCTGGTTGAAGCTGAGGAGGAATTGGGATAGAAAATACTGATCAAGGCCAACGGCTTGTTGTAGCGTATTTTTTCCGAGGTGGTATTTAAGTAAAATGTTTTTTTTTCAGTAACTTAAATATGTTTGGTTTACAGACAAAATCTATTTTGTTGTCACTATCAAACTCTTGCTTTAGCAAGGGTTTGATAAGCTTTAGCTTAATTTTTTAGTTACTAAATTTTAAAAATGCAATATACAAAAATTTCAAACAGTTGGCATTGAGATCGTTCTGCCCTTAACTCTCGACATATTATAAATAAGATAAAAACGAATTTACTACGTGAAGTTTGTAGCACTCACTGTTTCGTGCGATGTTGCAACCACCGTTGTCTAGGGTAGACATCGGCGGTTGTCTATCCTAGAAAACGACCGTATTTTCAACGCAAAAAGAATTATTCTTCTCCAGAAAAGAGCGGTACGCAGTTTATATAGAGTCTCATTAAGAAGTTCTTGTAAGCCGCTATTTGTAGAATCAGGAATGATAACTCTATTTTCTTCTTACATCTACCAAAATATTATGTACGCTCGTAGACACCTAACAGAAGTTCCGGTAAATAGTGATTTTCATCATCACGATACGAGGAACAATTCCAATATCCACATAAACCGACAGCGACTTAACAAATTGCGATACAGTTTTATTCGCCAATTTCTTTTTACTATAATAAGATTTCAGAGCAAATGAAAAGCCTTGGAGAGGAACAATTTGAAATGATAATTGTAAATAATTTGGTGAGATACCCAATTTATGGTATAAAAGAGTTTGAAAATTCTGACTTTATTTTCCATGTTGATGATTAATGAAATATGTAAAGTTTTAAAAATAATGGTATTATGATGGTTGACATTTTAATTTTCATATAATTTATTATACATGTATTCATTTAAAAAAAACGAAGGCATATTGCTGGATTGAGAATAAAATAAATTTACTTTGGTTATTCTACAAAGAATTTGCATTTCTATTTTAATATTTTATTCTCCCTGAATATTAAATCACATCAGTATATTTTGATTATTTCTATGTAGGTAATATTGAATATAATATTACAGCCATCATGATAGTTATGTTTTAAATATTTAAATTTTTAACACTTAATTTTGTGACGCATCCAAGTGCCTATTTACTGGAGTAGTTGATTGTATTGTATTGTATTGTAATGTATTGTAGAGTCTACCATAGGCAACAGCGGTTGCAACATCGCAGAAACGTCGGGTGTTAGAAACCACGCGGTTAATTTGCTCTCCGGAAGAGGGTTCTTCGTCGCGGTGGAGGGCGAGCAGTCCACAATTCGTCCCATCGCGGCGGGAGTGCCGCAGGGAAGCTGCCTATCGCCGGCGCGGAGCTGGCGCTATTCGCGGATGACGCGATGTACATGGCAACTTCAAACCAAGAAACTGCAGCAGCAACTAGACCTTATGCCAGAATGGCTAAGGAAATGGCGGATTGTCGTTAACGCGGCTAAGTCTGAAGCGATTATTACCGGCTCACTCAAAGTTTACCCGGAGCCGGTGAAACTCGGCGGCACCCCGTTACCGTGGAAGAACACGGTCAAGTACCTCGGGGTGCACATCAACCGTCGCCTTAACTTTGCGCACCACGCGAAAGCAACAATTGCCGCTTCGAAATCCGCCTTCTACGCGTTGCTGCCCGTTCTCCGTTCGGCCGCGATCCCGGCGAAGACACGGCTGCTGATGCTGAAGATGTACGTGAGGACGAAACTCACGTACGCGGCACCGGCCTGGTACCACCTCATCTCGGCATCGCAGCGGAGTAACATCCAGCGAGTGCTGAACGTGGGGCTAAGAAAAGTGTCGGGAGCCCCTTGGTACGTCCGAAACGCGACTCTGGAACGCGATTTTAGCGAAACAGAGTCCGTGGAGGAACACGTAAAGCGCCTCGCGTGCGCTATGTACCACAGGGCCGACACCTCGCCTCACGAGCACATCCGCCAGCTCGCTCCGCTGCACACCAGGCCACCAGATGTCCGGAAGCCGTACCCGCGCAGTCTGCTTGATTAGCGGACCACCAGCGCGGGTATCGCAGCACAGCAGCCTTGCCACAGAAGATGCCACTACCCACTCCCGTCACAGTCCTTCACGATAAGGTGCCTAAGCACCTAACAATGAGTCTTGCCACAGGGCACAAAGCCCTGTGACGCCATATCCAGAAAGCTGGGCCAATGGGCCCGGCTCACGTGAAACCCCACGAAAAGGCAAAATGCCTAGTGGAAGATGTCACGGGCCTCTAGCAAGGCCCGTCGACAGATATTTGATTGATTGATTGATTGCGGTTAATTCGTTTTTATCTTATAATATTTATAATGCCAAACAATCGCGATATATGTATATAGTCTTCGATTTTATACTTCACATATTATTTTGAAAATCTGCTAATTTATGTCAAAAATAAAGTTAGCCAAATCTGACCTCGGTCAACAAAGAGGAGTGTTGCCGATGAGCAATCGTGGATTGATAAACAGTGGCCGCGGTGCTACCCTGGCGGCACACGTGCCAGTAATGACGACCCCTGAAGTTCTCTCTCGACTAATTTCGCCTAGTCGCGTGCCTGCGACTGCAGCAAACAGTTATTGCAGGAAATTTAAAATTTTCCAACGCTCATTACATGCTAAACTAATTCCCGCAGACGAAGGCCGCGTTAACTTCCCCCGCCGCGCCGCCGTTCCCTGCACAACTTATTTCCTCAAACAATGGCCGCCTTTCAAACTACATAATTTATTCTGCTGCTGCAATTTTACGCCGTCCTGATGACGCAGCGGACAATTCCACGTTCCTCCTTTGCGCCTAATAGTCGGGGAGGTAGTGATTATTTTTAGGACTTATTTTCCCAGTTTGTGAAAGTAATTAAATCTGGTCTATATTGATGCTAACCAAGAAATTCCGAGTCTGGCAAAGATTATGCGATGGACAGTTATAAATCTTTTCAATTTACTAGACTCGATCATTAAATGCACAAAAAAGCAATCTGGCTTATTTACAGTTAAACTAAGTTAGTCTGGCGGGAATATTTTTGCAATTACAAAAACTGGAAAAATCGAGGTGATTTACGAATACGTCTCTATTATTTTTACATGTTTAAAACTTATAATATAAATTGATATTATCACAGATTATCATTTGAAAGAAATCTGGCTACTTAAAAAAGTCGCAGAATGCATCTGGCGGGATCTAAAAATTAGACAACAAGTAAATATAAAAAAGAATATAAAACACAACTGTCTACAGAAAGTGAACTATAGTATTTATAATTATTTTTATTACGGTTTTTTATGAAATATTTGTGGTTTAAATATTTATCTATATAGATACATGCATATTTACTGAATGTACCTACTTAATCAGACCTTTCATTTGACACTAAACACGATATATTTAAGTAAATTTATTGACATTTGGACATTTAGGCAACTGCTTAGTTGATATTTGGACAGTTAAGGTACCCTATGATACTTGACATAACAGAACGCATGACGATTCTAACAATACTACACACTTCTAAATCGGTTCAAGAGTTTAGAAGTTATGGTGGAACAAGGAAACGGAAAACATACCTACATAGATGAGCCTTGCACACATTACACTCATTTTTTGTAGGGGAGTCGTGTAAAAATACAAACTCACTGCTATCATTTTCCCTGTCTTGACATTTTTATACATGATAATTGATCATATAATTTCACGACAAAAAAAACACATTTGGGTGATGTTCATAATAACGTAAGCCACGTCAGACTCTACTAAAGATTGTGGCAGTGCGTACTGTTTTATGCGCGTAAAGATGGCCATTCACGGTAGCGCTATTTGGTGTGGCTCCAAATGACTGAAGTCAAATGGATGGACGCCAAACTTTTAATTTATCGTGTTTGACGGGTTTATACAGACGTTGTCATGAGTGCTGATCCAGAAGAAGAACTTTTACTATGTGCGGCTGCTGTTTGTCATCACATAGTCATCAGAAAACCGAAAACGAAACAATGCAAAGAGTGGTGGAAAAAAAGGAGTACCTATCCACACTTCAATTAGTTGAATGAATTATCATTAGAGCCACGCGATTGGAGGAACTATCTGGGGATGGACAAACCTTACTTCAAACTAACCGAACGTTGGTTCTTCCCATTCTTCTTTATGAATCGGAAACGTGGACGTTACTACAATCGGACCTCAAAAAGTTCGAAGTCTTCCAAATGCGATGCTTGAGGCAGATTCTCGGTGTCTCACTCCGCGACCGAATTCGAAAGGAGACCATTAGAGAAAGATGCGATCTAGTAACAACAATCGAAGAAGAAGTACAAAAACGTCGACTACGATGGTTCGGCCGTGTTTGCCGAATGAACGATAATCGCTTGCCACGTAAACTTCTTTGGCGAGACCGTCCGATAGATTGGAGAATTCAGCGATCGGCACCGAAGAAAACCTGGCTAAATAACATCAAAGACGATCTTAAAAATCAACGATTATCGGTTAGGGATGCCCGAGACGTCGCAAAAAATCGTCAATAATGGAAGCGAATCGTGAATGGAGTACGAGATCCAGCGGCACCGACAGCAGCGTATTGGCTGCGAGGGCGACTTCCTCCCCAATCGCCGGCTACGGAATAAATAATAAATAAAAATAATAATAAATAATAATAATAGAACTGGTAACTCCACTCATAACGAAACAAACCCCCTACCCTTTACATGTAGTTAGAATACCCGCTACTTAGAATTAGTCACTGAATAATCCTATAAACGTTTGGTTACTGGGAAAATTAGTACTGGAAAAAAATCACTAGCTCCCCGACTATAACCAGCGGTAAACTTTTATTATCGTTGCAGAAATATTCAGTTTATAAAATGGTGGCCAGACCTGTAAATAGTCCGAGACGTGTAAACTCCCCCATCGCGGGGTCTTACTTATCAAATGTATTGATTATATTGGGTATTAGGTTGCTCAATTCCATAACTAGAGCTGTCGACTACAACGGGCGAACCCGTCACCTCAGGAAAATTTAACGAAATTTGATCGATCTGTCTCCCGTGAAGTGAGCGCAGAAAACTTAAGACTAAACAGTCCACCGTCAAGCTCTGCCAAATGCCCTTCGTAATCTAAAATAGGAACTTAGTTCATCGAACGAGACAGAGCAATACTTTAGAAAGGAATATGAACTGACCTATCGTCGATTTTCCCGCACCAAAACTACCTGTCGAACTTATAGACGCCCGAATAAGTTTGAACACATTTCGTGGGGCGTTACATTTACCTGCTTTATTTCCGGTGGGTAGTTTTATTTATTTATTTATTTAGTAGTAACACATCTACTAAAAAGTTAATGTCATATTTGATTAAGATGTTAGCAAGAAATTGATGCGACATTATTTTTATGATTGACACAGTCGCCTAACTAGGCCTAGGCCTGTTCTAAGGCAGACTTTTAATGATGATATTAAGTGTGCACTGTCAACTTAATCTATAATTAGTACTTATTTTTAAAACTACAAATATTTACGCATATACAAATATGGATAGATACTTATATACATCTATAGATAAAATATATATTAATGTATGCACACATACACATACATATATTTATACGAAAATAATAATAGATAATATAATAAAATAATAATAAAATAATAATAAAATAATAATAAAATAATAATAGTTTTAATGCAGAAATGTGACAACCGTTCATTTCACATTCCGCTCTGTCGTACTGCTCTGTCTCGTTCACATGAACTAATTTCCGATTTAAGTTCAAGAGAAACGCAATCGAGCCCATTGTACACATTAGAGCTGTATGGCAAATAATCGTTTCGACGTATAGCAACCATCGATTTAGTACGATGTATTTACATTTATTAATAATGTTTAGCCGTCTTCCTAGATCTTGCGATTTGGCATCGTCTGCTATCGTATATTATCTGCTAATCTCAAAAACGTCGCAATTCATAATTTGCCCCAAAAAATGCTTACTTAGTTACCTAACTGGCAGGACTAGATTAGGAGAGACGTTAAGTTCTTAATCTGGCATTAAATTTGGCGAACCACAAGGAAGTTGTAGCTGAAGGTGGTTACTGTTTCTCTTAGAAATCAACAACTTACCAAAGGTTAACTTTAAAGAGGGAATAACTTTGATGTTTGCTGATGATACTACGATTTTCTTTAAAGGTAGATCATAGTAAAATGCAGATCATAGTAAGGCTGAACGCGGTTTTTATCAAGATCATAACCTACTTACATTGAATACAGCTATGACAAAATATATGACATTCGCCATGAGTTAGTTGCCCCTCAACGCCTCCCAGTTAGTTGCCCAAACCTTTACTTACGCGACTATGTACACGCTGACTGCAATTGCCCTCAATAGATACGACTATTGAAAAGGTGGCGTTAAATTTTGGGTCCTATAAAGCCTTTGTGGGCAAAAGAAGTTTTCCCGTTCAATGTGTTTAGAGGCTGTGGAGACTCTCGTTGCAATGTTATGCTCAGTTTTAACTTATATATCTTTACTTTTTAATAGTTAAGAATAACTGTTTTGCGGATGTCTTCATGATGTCTAATAACTACAGCTCTGCGAACAAGTCGTTTGAGGAGTACCTCAAGAAGGGCCTTTTGCGCGTTTATAAGTGAATTTAGAATAGTACGTGGAGATCCTCCCCAAACCCAGAATATCGTATGAAATAAAACTATTTGCTAGGGCGTAGTAGGCATTTTTGAGTGATTTAAAGCTAAAAGGTTAAATGCGCATATATTTGCCTAACTTTAGTTTCCACATCATTTACATGCGCATCCAATTCAAGAGTGTTATCAAATATCAGACTGAGATATTTGGATTGATTGTATATCGTATAATTGTGCAATTACATTGTATATTGACCAATAAATGATTTTGAGGATGTGTGGGCTACATGAATGATTTTGTATACCTGTGTGCATATAACGCCCTGCTTACCAGTAATAGAAAAAGTAACATAGTTTGTTTTGTCACTACTGACTGTCAAGTCAGTAAATTCTGGAGCGAAATATAAATGTTGTTCAGACACAGTTCTGAGATTTGAATGTGTATATTTACATACATACATACATTTGTTTGTTTGTTTGTATTTGTGTTTCATCTTTAAAATATCTTCCCGTATGATAATTTGTGAAATTATCCAATATTTGTTTGAGTATTTAGTACTATTGTCCACATGAAAATTTTACGAAATTATGTAAGAATTTTGATTGAAAATATTGGAAAATGTTGTTTCCTCTATATAACCTAGAAAATCTCCGCTTGGATGTTCAACGGTCATACCTTG
Source organism: Micropterix aruncella (assembly GCA_944548615.1). Classification (NCBI taxonomy): domain Eukaryota; kingdom Metazoa; phylum Arthropoda; class Insecta; order Lepidoptera; family Micropterigidae; genus Micropterix; species Micropterix aruncella. Next base: position 26,055,503 of record OX155970.1, read on the forward strand.
CAATACTGACGTTCATACCTTATACCTTAATAGGTATATATTAAATATTATGCTTGTTATTTTTGTTAATTTTTGGCATAACCAAGTGTAGGAATTAACTGGTTTGAAAATCTATATAATAAAAATGAGTCGGGTTTTATGTATGTTACCTAATAACTCACGATCGGCTAACCCGATTTGGATGATTCTTTTTTTGTTTTGTTCATAATCACTTCGGTCTTACTATAGGCAATAAAAAATCCGGAAAATCTCTCGGAAAAGTGAGAAAAATGTGAAAAACCGAAAATTATTTTAGTACTAAGCTTGATCATAGATGGCGTTGCTTGACAAGAATAAAAATTCGAAAATCAAGATGGCGGTACAGTTAACATTTGACAGTTAAGTTGAATTTTACGATTTCTTGATAGCGTTTTCGTGATTCTGAAGGTAAATCAACTGAATTAAATGAATTTGTGTAACTCGTGAAGAGAGGTTCGAGCAACTGAAAGCGATGAGCGTCGCCAAAAATTGAATAAAGCGGCACGGATCCGTAATGTTGCAGTGCGAAGATGAATTTGAGACAAAACACATACAGAGAGGCAATCTATTATGACCTGACGAAAAAATACAGCGATTATAAATGCATGCAAATTGGAGAAATGGACCATTTGTGCCAATATTGCAATGCATTGAAGTACCGCCACGAGCCACTCGCTTTGTGTTGCGCAGGGGGTAAAATGAGATTGACACCATTGGTTCCATTAGGATCGTTCGTGTCTGGAAATGCACCAGATTCTAATCATTTTATGTCTAACATTCTCTGTCAAACAAAATCGTACTTTTTACACACTTTTCTCCTCCATTTAGGACACAAATGGCAATTGATGAAACTGCTCTTTTGGTGAGACAAAAAATAAACAATCAGACTGCTTTCAATGAAGAATTTAAACAAACAATGCAAATTTCAAACAACTGTCGATGAAAATTACCTATGTTAACGCCATCTGCTGCTAAGCGAACAAATTCGTGGCGAGACGAAGTTCGCCGGGTTCCGCTAGTTAAAAATAAAAAAAAATACAAACCAACAGCCTAACGAACGTATATCTTTTAAATGGTAGCTAATTTCTATGAAACAAGTTTAATTTATCTAATTTCCTATCCGAAATGTGAGTTAAGACCAAACAGCGATTTAACGTAGTGACGGTACCAGACACTTACCCTTTGTCGAGCTTGTTTATTATTATGTCGAATTATGTTCAATCTATTTATCAGCTTTTTTATAATTAGCTTGGGGGTTATTTCTTAATTAAACCGCTGGTTATATAGGCTATTAGATTGCTACATGCGTTTGGCAACCATTTTACGCTGGCGACATGCAGGTGGCGCTGATAGCAATGCCCGGCAAAACTAATAGTAATTTATTTGTCTATCTATAATATTCTATAATAACATTTATATTAACATTTATATTTATAAAGGACTGATTAAATATTAAAACCCATTAATTTAACCAATGATAATATTTATAAAATTTTAGTGTCATCTATTGCATTATTATAGGCTGATTACATCACAGAAACAATATAGATATAGAATGCCATCTATTAGTCTATTTAAACTTTAAAGCCCTCTAATTATTACGTACTGAGACCTGTATACCGAATTAAAAATTGTCAAATTTATTTAAATAATAAAAAGAGCAATGATTTAAAAATTCGCTTGCTTTTATATTATTATTTTATTTCGAGATGGGATAAGGTATAGGCGTGTTTAAAACGCCATTTATTAGGCTAATGCCTAATAGGATAACATTTAACAATGTTTGGAACGATAAGTGCCATCTAAAAGTGCATTTCGTAGTAAAAGCCTAGCTGCCATAGCGTAGTACGGCATTGAGCAATCTAAAACCATATTAAATCAATGATTATATGCCAAAATAAAAGTAAAGTTACTTAATATAACTCTCAGGGACTGCTTGGAGCAGAAACATCGGGCATCCTGGAAACAGAGCCATGGATGTGGCCAGAAACTTTCTTCAAAAGAAAAACAAGGCCTTACTTGACATGAGCAAGAAGAACCTTAGAACCACTATCGGTCTCCTCACCGGACAGACGACCCTTTGAGCATATCTATTAAACCTTGGCTTGACCGAGAGCAAGGACTGCCGAATATGTGGCGAAGAACCTGAAGACAACATACACATCGTTGGTCGCTGCCCAGGCCTCACCACAAAAAGACACAGTTTACTGGGACAAGCCTTTCTCGAACCCAGCGATCTGTCCAACTTGAAGGTCAGTGATCTGCTTAGACTGGTAAGCAGTACCAGGACCACTGACCCAACCACAAAGTGGATAGTTACAAAAGATCTCATAGATCCAGGTGACATCAAGGGCTGGGAACAAGCCCCCCACTCCGTTTACTACTAATGTAACTCTCTATTTATACGGGATAAATGTTCATCAAGACCTTATTGATTTTCCTCTCCCTTGATTAGCCGCACGTCAGCAGAAAAGCCAGACAGATTTTAGTATCGACTTTACCAATATCATTGGAAACAATGTCTTTAATAGAGTCTGCGTCCGGCGCGCCTGCGACTTTATGGGGTCGTAAACCATTTACGAGGATAATACCCTGCGGTACGCCGCAGTCTGCCGATGCGTCAGCGATGCTGCAGGATTCGCCGATTTTTCTAAAGAGATGGGACCAGGTTTTCTGGCGGTCGCAGTGTACCGCATTTTAAGGCAACATATTTTCTCCGTCCAAAAACGAGCCATAAGAATTTTTATTAATCTTGACCGTACTGAATCGAGTCATGGTCATTTCAGAACTTTACCATCCCTATATGTCTTTAATGGAAAAAATTGTTAATAAAAAATATAGGAATGTTGAAGACTTGAAAGGAAATTCACTCTCATTTTACCAGAACCAGGCATAAATAATATTATAACGCAAATAATATTACGCTATCTGTGAATATAATTTAATATGACCTTAAACTACCGGAATGTATGGGTTTTTCACTCATTTAAAAACCTATATCTCGCTTTTTTATCGAGTCTGACTAAAGATTATTGCAGTTTCGGAATAAGCGTGGTGCATATAGTAGGGTTACGTTGAAACATCAACAATGTAGACTCTGGCAATTAAAATAAAATTAAACATCATGACCATAGAATTTAAAAAATATAAAATGTCGGAAGATGAAATGTGTAGGGCAAATAAGTAAATAATATGAAGTGTATTACAACGTATGACAGTAATAATTTAAATATATTAATTTTTATATAAATTAATATCTTTTTCACCTTATTTTTTTCAAGTAGAAATAAGAGAATTTATATTTCTTACATGATAACTTTATTTTTCTGCATGTTTTTATAAATTCTTTAAGTTTGTTATACATTTTGGGTCCTATAAAGCCAACGTGTCTTTGAGAAAAAAAACGTTCGGGTTTTCCGTACAATATGTTTAAAGACTGATGAGCCTATCGTTGCAATTTTATGCTCGGAGGGGGGGGGGGGGGGGATAGGCGGGGTCAATTTTGTAGGGTGATTCCACGTCCACGTCCAGGCGCATAATAAATATTCTATCGCAGCGCTAGCACAGAATAACTATCTTTACGCAGTAGTGGTATAAGGATGTTAATGGCAAAAAACTCTCAAAGCGCTCTCACGTTTTAATTAATTGTAATGAATTTAGGGCCTAAATAAAAAACGTGGCTAAGTGCTGTTCTAGAAAATTAACCAGTCAATATAATTAAATACACTCACCGCTTACATTGTAGGAGTAATCGCGCCTAAAAGTAAAATGTCCAAGGCAATGACCAACTTTTTTGAGTCCAAATTTTAAATTGATTCCTCATCGATTCACTTAAATTAATGCTTATATTTTTCAAAAAACTTATAAAACTCCCATGGGCGACATGATACCAGATTCCCAGGTATCATGTCGCCTTAAACTTAAATATTTCAGATTTTCTCGATTAAATTTTTACTAACAAAAATGAACGATTTAAATGTTTTGAAGTACCTACTACTTCGCGTACGGTCGTAGTATTCTCGAAAACTCTTCTACAATAATAACTAACTACGTTGGAATGGTATGTTAAACTACCCGAAAAAACACAAAATTATATGTAGAAATGGGAAAATACCCCAGTTTAAGTCCAAATTAAAAGGTTACCTTATTGAGAGAGAATTCTATATTATCAACAAATTCTAATTAGGTTACTAACCGTTCCCATTAGGATTTTCTTTATTTGTTTGATATTTTTACATTTTTATTGACTATTATATTATATTACTAGCTGACCCGTGACCACTTCGTTGGGCGGTAAAACTTTTTACCTGTGATGAAATTATGAGTGTGGTTCGGTTAGTACTGAGTGCTATGATTTATTTCCTGACTGCCAAAAGAAGGGTTATATTTTTAATGCATATGTATGTATGTATTTGTATGCCAATTTGACTATAATACCGTTATTTGTGAGTGGCTTCTTGTGAGTGTCTTATTTGTGAGCCTATTATCTCTTTAACTATTTGTGCAGTAAAAGGGAAATTATATGCAGTAAAAGGGAAAAGTCTTTTGTTTTAAACACTTGAGACGATAAATTTACTTATTTGTGAGTGTCTTCTTGTGAGTGTCTTATTTGTGAGTGTATTATCTCTTTAACTATTTATGCAGAAAAAGTGAAATTATATGCAGTAAAAGGGAAGTCTTTTGTTTCAAACACTTGAGACGACAAATTTACTTATTTTGATAAGAATTCATAATCGTTGATAATATGACCAATAAACATGACCTAACTATTTAAATGATTTTTTTATTATAAAATACTACTTTTTGTGGCTTAAATGTAAAAGTTAGTCATATGCTGTCGCTGACTTTTTTGTAGGCATTATCAAGTTCTACAACTTTTCTCTAGAACTTAATCATATATCTCTCATCGTTAAGGCAGCGTTAGTTAGAAACGTTTTCGTTCGACCGCTTATTCTCCAACTTACTTTGCAAATCCGACTACCACGAAAAAGTCTTTTTATTTTTCACGGTAGTCGGATTAATATATAGCCTATGACACTCACAAATAACGTGGCTTTCTATTGGTAAAAGAATTTTCAAAATCGGTTAAGTAGATCCAGAGATTACTTCCTGCAACGTCACAAACTTTACCTCTTTATAATATTAGTATAGATTATGCAGCGAGACCAGTAGTATCAATATTTCGAATTATTTTAATCCTTAGCGGCTATCCAAAGTATTAAGTACTAATGTTTAAACATCTATGTAAAAGGTTTTGAAGACGATACACTTTTTTCGATTTTGCAAGTCATGAGGATACTTTCAGTTTTCGTTTTTCCTTTACGAATTAACCACTAAATCAGACATTTTTAAAAAACCATTTGTGTCAGTCCTGAAATATCGATGTGTTTTCCTAAAATATTCAATAATCGCGGAGCAAGGCAGTTGGTATTGGTGTTGTCCACAAGATGTAAATCTCCTGGGAACTATATCTTGTGGTACCTGCGCCGATCTTGTGTTCTTAGCAGGAAGCAATGTCTCTACTTGCGCGCGATTTAAATTTAAAGCATTTTAAAGCAATACAGTTGCCTAATATCAAGTATTTTCGCTCCGAGAAACAATTCATTAGAAGAATATATATTTGGTTTTTTCAGTAAAATACGAATTACAGTTTTTTGTAGTATAGTAAGTCTTTCGATTGTAACACTTCGATATTTCAGAACTGAAATATCGAAGTGTTTTCCTAAAATGTTCATTAATCCGGAGCAAGGTATAGGTGTTGTCCAAACGGTGTAACTTTTACTAACTTAAAATAATACATTTTAGACGGGATTAGTTTAATATAAAAAGAGAGTGTAAAATTAGACCTTTTAGCCAGGGAGTGAGTAAATTTCGAGAAAAATATTTTGTCTGTAAACCGAATAGTTAAGTTTCTAAAAAAAACATTTTTATTAAATGTACACCTCATAAAAAAAAAGTATCTCATCTTCAAATAAAAAATGACATTGACCGTTCTTTCCCGTAACTTTTTATGTCTTTGTTAAAAGTAGTTGATTTGGAATGATAGTAATTTATTATTATTTATTATTACATAGTAATATATTTAGATTTCTTTAATTCGTTAATTAATTTATTTTAGATATTGTGCTAAATTTGTGTAAATGTATACACCCCTGGAACAGGTATATCCTACTTGGGCGGCTCTGTACAAAAACAGCTACAACACTCAGTTAATGTTTCGCCGTTGGTTATAGTTTATATATGTAATGTAGCAAAGAAAATACTTTTCGATAGTGATCACACTGTCATTGATTTCTGGCTTTCCGACTTACACGTGCAGGATCCCAGATTGTGGTTTTTCTACTTTGAAGATCAACTGAGACCTATTGTCGATTCCAGCAGTGATTCCTCGAAATAAAACACCCACGAAACATTTTTTGTATTTTATTTTGTTCAATCTCAATACAACATACAGGTAATCAAGAGACGTTATTACTCAAATCTTAGACGCTAACATACAAATATTACTCGCAAGTTGTTCCACCGCCTGACGCGATGGACCTCCGTACAAAATCGGTGGAATGCATATTACATTATGAGAGAGTGACTCGCGGGTTGGGGAGGGCGCCGGCCGCGCCCCTTCAGACTGAGGTAATGAAGGGTACAAAAAATCTGAGGAGCCGCGTCGGCGCCTACCGAGCCACGCTATTTTTTTCATTTTATTTTTGAAAACATTGGCCGCTGCGATTCAGCGAAGTGAGCAATCTTAACAACAAACAAAGTTACGATTATAATTAATGGAAAATGTGCGTCGAAATGCTTCGCGCCGGGGAGATGCAACTTAAGCCTGATTTCGTTGTCAAACGAATATTTTTTAAAAACAGTGATACGCGTTTGAAAATGATTTAAACGGATGTCAAACATCAGAAGAAAATGTTAGAGATGAGTCTGAGATAAAGCATTCAAAAGTTATACTTAAAGTTGAGCTACTGATTTTAAAGTTATTTAAACGAATGTAAAGCATCTGGAATAGATCATAGAGATGACAAGCATATGTCTGATATGAAGCGTTTATAAGTTATAGCTAAATTTGAGCTGCTGATTTAAAAGTGATTCAAACGAATGTATCGGGTGAAGATCTTAGAGATGTCACAGCATGGGTCTGAGAGGACGCATTTAAAAAGTCAGTGGAGTATGTTAAAGATGTTACAACATGGGTCTCAGATGGAGCGTTAAAAAGTTATAGCTAAATTTGAGCTACTGATTTAAAATTGATTTAAACGGATTTTAATCCGGGGAGGATGATAAAGATGTCACAGCATGAGTCCGAGATGAAGCGTTAAAAAGTTATAGTTAAATTTAAAGTACTCATTTAATCGGATGTCAGACATCGGGGTAGGACGTTAGATATGTCACAACATGAGTCTCAGATGAAGCGTTAAAAAGTTATAGCAACATTTGAGCGAAGTGATTTATACGAATGTAAAGCATCGGGGGAAGATCATAGAGATGCCACAGCATGTGTCTGATATGAACCGTTAAAAAGTTACAACATTTGAGCTACTGATTTGAAAGTGATTTATACGGATGTAAAACATCGGGGGAAGATCTTACGGATGTCACAGTTTAATAAGGACAGCGAAATTTGATCTACTGATTTGAAAATAAATTAAACGGATGTCAAACATCAGGAGGGGTGATAGAGATGTCACGGCATGGATCTGAGATTAAGTGTTTAAAAGTTACATCTAAATTTGAGCTACTGATTTAAGAGTGATTTAAGCGAATGTGAAACATCAGAGGACGATCTTAAAGACGTCATAACATGGGTCCGAAATGACGAATTAAAAAGTTACAGCTAAATTTGTGTTATTGATTTAAAAGCGATTTAAATGCATGTAAAACTTTGGAGGATAATCTTAGATACGTCGTAACATGGATCTGAGATGATGCGTTAAAAATGTTTAGCTAAATTTAATTTTGATGATAAAAGTCAAAGACTGTTTGACAAAGAAAACCGGTTAAGCTCCCTCCCTTCGCGCGTGGTTATTTCACAAGCCAAGCACTTCGCGAAACTCGCACGAAATAAAAAAAGACTACTTTTAAGTGTTCCCATTTCCGCTGTTTTTTTTTTGTTTGAATTAAAAACAAATATTTACCAACTAATATTGGCATGAAAAGAGTTTTTTTATAAGACTATGATTAAAATTATTAAGAGCAGTACGATATTTTTTCATATAAGATAAGAATGGATTGTGGTTCGTATGGTTCGCCGCTACAAATGGAACTCAGCTCAAAGTTAGCCTAGGGCCAGAACCTAGCCTCCTTGAGTCCATGTTTTTTTTAAACAGCTGATAAAAAAAATAAAATTAAATATACACAAACAAGTTCGTATATTTTTTTCCTTATTTCATACTTATTTCTCGTTCAATAACCACTATCAATATTTTAAGATTCAACATTTTTTTTCGATAATTAAGAATAATAACAACTTTTTTTACCTGGCAATAATTCGAACGTTATAATTGTTGTTCTGTTTCCCCCCCAACAGCCCCCGAACGATAATCTTCCGGTAAAAACGAAAAAAACATCAATTTTTCAAACATTCATAATTCTATTATTTTCATAACTCGACAACCATAATCTAACACAGATCTATGTTTCCATTTAGACTAGATAAGAGAGATAGAGAGGGGAATTTGAGGTAGAAAGAAAATTTGTGCAGTAGAACTTCGAACTTCATGCGACTTAGGCCGAATCGGGAGATTGAGGGGGGAAAAACGAGTATTTAGGCCGGCCCGAACATTTTGATAAATTGTTGAATCCTAAACGCCCTGCTACCTTCCTTTTCACTAAACGAAAACGATAAAAGAATCTCATATTTCAGTCTCAAGAGTTTTTTTCGAATAAATATGATCCGTGCGAAGTGGTTAAAGAAAGTTTGGCATTTTTTTTAACAATTAACAGACTTACAGATTCCAATGAGCGGCGTGCCCAGGCGTTATCTTTCAGTAAAAAATGATTGTGGATAGACAAGATAAAACGTTTTTTTTAAACCAACCGCTAGTCTTACGTTACCTTCTAAACATCAAACAATGAACATTAGTCAATTTTATATTTTTTATATTTAAGTAGACGTGAAAAACTAAACATCTGACATTTCAATTTGCCTAAAGATTAATAATCCTTAGATAAAGTTACTAGGGTTTTTTTAGAAATAGTAATAGTAAGAGTAGAGAACCGCTAATAAGGCTATTCGGAGTAAGGACTAGCTCATCTTCTTTACGATTAAAACATTAACGATAACATGATGTGTTTTCGAATTACTTGTTTATTTAAAGAGAGTGTGCGTAAAGAAACAATTGCAATTATTTTTTACAATTACGAATCGAGGCATTTTTCGAAACGAATGCCGCGCTGTTGTGGAAAAAGTCAAAGAGTACGAGATATGTTATTTTAAAACTTAGCACTTACGACTGATTAACATTCCTCAAATTACTTTTTTCCAAAAAACATTTATAACACTAAATCGCTAACATTCACAAATTGATTATGTATGGGTTAGTAAATTCTAAACACGGACATACGACTAAAATCGGTTGTTCATAAGTTTCAGTAAAAGTTACGATTGCTTTTTTGCTGATTACCATACTTTGCCGGGATTGAAAGGTGTTTTTTTAAACAAAAAAAGAAAAATGCTACTTTTTTCTCTCTGCTTGGCCATTATGGTTATCATCATGTACGAAAAAAGCGACTACAATTAAATATATTTTTAATATTAGCACACAACGAGTAGAAAACACAATTCACTACAAATTAATCGAGAAATAAATTACTAAAATTAGTGACTTAGAATCGACCTACATAACTAAGCATCACATAAAAAAAATTTAAGAAACACGCGCTGTGCTTATGGTTGATAATAAGTGAAATAATTGAGCACTCCTAATTGTAGAATATTTTAGGCGCTAAGTATTAAAAAACGAAGCATGGCAGGAATCTCGTGGTCAGTGAATGGACTGTAGCGTGTGAATTTACTTAAAAAAATACATATTTTGCAACTAAGCTACTCTAGGTAGTATATAATAGGCATACACATATAAGCCTGTATATATATATATATATATATATATATATATATATATATATATATATATATATATATATATATATATATATATATATATATATATATATATATATATATATATATATATATATATATATATATATATATATATATATATATATATATAAGATGATTATAAAGTAAATAATTATAAAAGCCACTTACATCGTGACGAAGGATTCCCTTGATCGGATTCGGGAATGCTTTAGTTTATAATGTAATGCTTTAGTTTATAATGTAACTTTCGTCACGATGTAAGTGGCTTTTATAATTATTTACTTTATAATCATCTTATTGATCAATTCTAAAAAGAATATATACACAAAACTATCATATATATATATATATATATATATATATATATATATATATATATATATATATATATATATATATATATATATATATATATATATATATATATATATATATATATATATATATATATATATATATATATATATATATATATATATATATATATATATATATATATATATATATATATATATATATATATAATACATATTTACCTGCCCCACCATATCCTGGCAATTGTCCCATTCTCAACAATATTGTCATCCACTTCAACCGCGAAAAAATTGATGATATGCATAAAAATTTTTAGCTATTTGGCTTTCTTTTCTCCTAACCAATATGGTGAGACATTTTTTTATATAATTACAATAACCGCATCAACATCTTATAGACTACACGTTTTAAATTTAAGCCGTCCAAAATCAACCCCGCGTACGAAAAACACCTTAAACCCTAGAACTTAACGCTAGTTGAGTTGGTGTAGAGCAGCTCATGGGTGTGCCTGTAGCCGGAAGCCAGGCGCCAACTCGACCACCTTACGTAACATATTCAACACAAGGAGGGAAATTTTGTGCACATATTTTTAACACTGTGATTGTATCATTGCTTCTTTCACTTATCTTTAAATTACACGTATCGATTATTTAAAATGAACTTCCGGGAAAGCCAACTTTTATTAATAAAATGTAAAAGTTTAGGCTGTTTAAAATCCTTACAATGCTAAAGATTAATGCTTATTATGTAACGAAACGGCAATGTTTGTAGACAGAGATAAACGGAAAAGAATCGGGGGAAAAATACCGCGTATCCAAAAATATCATTTTTTAAATTTAATCTCCGGCGCCGCTCGCGAAATACCCATCAACAACTGTTTTTTTTCATATACTTTAAGCACAACCGTTTATTTTTTAAAACAATCATTTAAAACTTTCTTCGGGATTTAAATCGGGTGTCAACGTAGAGCGATCGATGCTTATCGAGATAAACATTTTTTTAAACATTTCAACTATATTCAAAACACACTTTTCCCAAAAATTGCCTACGCTTTTCAAACTCACAGTCTTTTTTATGCAACAATATCGGAGCGACGAATACCTTCACATGGTAATTTAGGTATATTTAAATCGCCATAATAATGACACTTACCAACTAATTTACGATCTACATGTATAATTCTATACATGTACATAGGCGTAGATCTAAATGTATATAGGCGAACCATAAGTAGTTTTTTTCTCATAAGTATTGACCGGAAAGTATAACTATTGATTATATATAGTATTACATTGCGCAACTCCGTAAAACATTTGGCAACCCTTTAGAGACGGCGAAATACAGATGGCGCTAACAGCATTGACGGCCGAATTAATAGCGATTTATTTGGCCAATGATAATGAATGTTTTTTTTAATAAATGACTGATTGATTATAAAAAAAATAACAATAATTTAAACAACAATAACAATAATAACATTAAATTATTAGTGCCATCTTTCGTTCTTTTATACAGGCTGATTGCATTACAGAAACAATACGAAAATACAGAATGCCATCTATTAGCCTATCTTAGCAACAAAAGAATTTTTAAACCACATCTCTTATTATTTTAATATTATTTTCATAATGATGTCAATTTTTCATTTTGTTTACAGGTTTCCATACGTAATAATTAGTTATTACGTATGGAAACCTGTATACCAAATGTAAAATTGACATAATTATGTAAATAATATTAAAATAATAAGAGATATGGTATAAAAATTCGTTTGTACCGTATAGTTGTATTTTGAACGCCATCTAAAATGCGCCACTATACTGTTGTACAACGAAAGTAGCCGTATTGAACAAAATAATAGTAGTTAAATTATTTTTTAAACAATGAGTGCCATCTACACGTTGCGTTTCGTAGTAAATTCTGGATGCCAAATTGTAGTACGACGTTGATCAATCTAAAACGCTATGTAATCAATGGTATGACACACACATACACACACACAACTCGCGCAAGGATCGACTATCGGCTATGATTAACTTTTATCCAAAGCTAATAAAAATAGTTACTGCTATAAATTGGTGTTCGTGGTAAAGGAGCATGTAGAAGCTCAAGTCTAAAATTGCATAAGTAATTGGTTGAACCACGATCTTTCTTTATTTATACTGTGTGTAAATCATAAGCTGGAAGATGATTCGATATTATATTTAGGTAAAAAGTTTTTTTTTTATAAAAAAAAGGAGTCGAGCGTTGTTTATCCGAACGGATGATGTGGCTCCATCCGCTGATTTCATTATATATCAAGCAAGTATTAAAAATGTTCCCTAAAGTAATTGACTTGGAGATAAGTGGTTATTTAAGAGTTAAATACACTATCGATGAAATATTCCCGGCGATTTTTTTGGAGTGGGAGAAGCTCTATTCTATACGCTGCCATCCAAATTTTATATAAAAAATAGCATGGATATCGCATTTTCGACAATTCCTAGACAAATATTTGGGAGAAAAAAAAACTCGACACTTATCGAAAATATCGTTCAGGGCTCACCACACTAAAAAGCAACAAAAGAAAACACTCAAAACTCTACCGAAACCAACTAAGATAAAAAAAAACACTCGCGAACTCAAAAAAAAAAGGATGCCAGGTACGGGATGAAAAATAAAATACAAAATTAAACTGCAATGAAATGGTATTATTATTATTTAAAAAAAAGCATCTTTACAACAAAATATGACAAAAACAAAAACGATGTACATTAATTTAAGAACAATGTTTTCATCTTTAAAGAAAAATAGAATAATAATAATAACAATGAGACGAACGATGAGACAACAGAATACGAATTTGAGACTGCAATTTTATCATTTTATTTTATTAAATGCCCCGATTCTCCGTTCCATTGCATTTCTATTAACCCTAGATATTGGTTATATTATCAAAAAAACTTATGAATAATAAGTATAAAAATAATAATAATAATAATGAAAAACAAACAACTGGGATTACATTGATAATTAACCTAAGTCAAGAATGTAAAAAAATATTATTTAATTAAATCAGTTTCATTGAAAGCGTACTCGTTTATAATAATAATATAATAATAAATGATCTAAATACGCTAATTGTGAGATGGGAAATAATGATGTTTATAGTGGGAATCCCGCGATGAAGGGCGCCACTAACATAAATTAGGAACAAAATTAGGAACTGTCACACGACCGTATTTGAACTGGATAATTTCGTCCTATAACAACTTTTGTGATCCACTTTTTTTGGCTTCTAATCAAGAGGATATATTCGCAACAACATCGAACAACAAAACAACGCGTGGCGCCATCTATGCGCGGGATTCGTCGAGGTGGCTGAATCCGGAACGACCGACCTCGCCGATTCTCGAATCGCCGGAGTCGCTCGTTGCGGATCTCGTAAAAATACTGGGCAGAATGCGAAAAAAAGAAATTAAATCAAACTTAATAAAACAAACAATCTAAATAAAAAAAACACACAATAAATTTACATAATAATTGGGAAATATAGAATCACACATTACGCATGCAGATACAAAAAAAAATCTTACCGTATAAGCAACTAAGAAAATAATACTCGATAAAGTGTCGATAGCGACACGCGGTCAGGCCTACTTTATACCCTAAACGATAAGTTCAATGCGTATCAAGTCTGAACGGAGCGGTAAAATTATTTTTTTAACTTTTCAACTAAAAACAGATCCACCGGAAAAGAAATACTTTGAAGCTGCGACGGCGGCGATAAATTTTCTAATAGAGAACAATATAACATTTATCCGCCGTCGCATAAATCGAAACAAATTTAAAATAACATTTTTTTTCGCTATAACAACTATTTCATAAAAAAAACATGACCATCTATGTAAGGCAGATCTTTTTAAAATAGTTATAAATAATGTCGCGTTAAATATTCAGCGCTGACTAGGCGGAATGAATATTTTATGTATATTTGCCTAGGAAGTACGCCGGCTCGATCCTTTAACAACAATATCCAGCTAAGTCAATTTTTAAAAAAATGGCGGATAATTAATTATACGACTAAACTATCTTACGCTCGCTCGGTCCGCCCGTACCGGATCCCGGAATAAAAAAATAACTGCACATCCTTACATAGATTATAACACGGTCCAAATTATTAACAACGATTAAACTTACAATGTACGATTACCATGTGAAGAGATCTCTTGATTCTGGTTTTTTTCTTTAAATTTATGTAATATTAATAATAGCAATAACAGAAGTGAACGCGCCGACGTTTTACATGCCCATGGGGGGGACTTGAACGTAGCGGTAGATGTAGAGGCGGTAGTCTTTGCTGGCCAGCACCACGCTGCCGTCGTCCATGAGCGCCACGTCGAAGCACTGCGCGTGCTTCACCTTGCTCTCCAGCGCCGTCACCAGCTGCCCGTCCTGCGTGAAGATCGTCAGGTTGAAGTTGTTGTGGTTGTCGGCGATGAGGATCTCGCCCGCGGCGTTGATGCCCACGCCGATCGGGTAGTTGGTCACGCCCTCGCCGCCGATCTGTCTCAGGTACGCGCCCTCGTAGTTGAACACCTTGACGCAGTGGGCGCGGTTGTCGCTGATGAAGATCTCCTGCTTGTCATTCACCACGACCCCGTTCGGGAACTCGAGGTGCTTCGAGCAGCCGAACTTCTGCAGCACGTTGCCGGCCTGGTCGAAGATGATCACGCGCATCACCTTGCACTCCACCACTATGATGCGGCCCTTGTTGTCGACGGTGACGCCGCGCGGGTGCTGCAGGATATTCGCGCCGAACTTCCGCACGAACTGGCCGTATTGGTTATAGATCTGTATTTGGTGCGTCGGCGAGCGTTCCGTGACGATGATGTCGCCGGACGTGCGGACTACTGCGACTCGATTCGGGTATAGCAATTGCCCGTCGCGCTTCCCGCATTCGCCGAACTGAAACTTGAAGCGTCCTTCTTTGTCGAATATTTGAATGCGGTGGTTGTTCGTGTCAGCGACGATTATATCGTTCTGAGCGTTGACCGCGACGCCGCTCGGTTCTGTGAACTGCCCTTCCATCACGCCGAACTCGCCGAATTTACAATGATAGATCATTTTCTGGCGTTTGATCTGCGATTTCGGCGGGAAGATAGCCGTCGACATTAATTTCGAGGTTAAATCGAGCATCGTGTCGTTGTGGGCGCTGCTGCTCATCGAATACGGGTCGGGCGTCGTCGTGGGGAAGAGCGAATCGCAGCCGGCGTTCGACCATTTTTCATACGGGTTTATGCCGTTCAGGTTGATGTCGCTCATCGCCGTCGAGAACGGCCCGAGACTGCTCGTGCCGTTGAAGCGCTTCGTTATGATGTTGGAATCGAACGGCGACGTGGAATGAGTGACGGGGGTGACGATTCCGTTCGTATACGGGCGGTCCAGAACGCCGTTGAGCGCCGAGGCGAGGTGGAGACCGCCGTTTAAATTGCCGGAGCTGCCGTTGACGCTGCTCCCGCTCGACGACGAGCTGCCGCCGTTCAACAACGATCCGTTCGTCGGTCGAGCGATCGGGGGCTGTTTCGTCGGACCGACGTTCGCCTCCGTGGACGATCGCACGTATCCGAACGTGTTTCGCACGCCTACTTGGATCGCTTGATAATTCGAGACGAATTCTAGTTCGCACGCAGTCTGAACGCTCGCTTCCGGGTTGTAGCTCATGAGCGGCTGCAGCTTGGAATCGAGCAACTTCCTGAACATGAGCACTTCGGCGATCGACGGGCATTTCGTCAAGCGGTCGATGAAGTCGCACATTTGATAGATTTTATCGACTGTCTCTTGCGATTTTTGCCCGACGACCGATAGCGACATTTGTTTAGCGGAGAAGACGCTCTCGAGCTCTTTGAGGAGCTCCTGCTTACGCTCGTCGAGCATAGAGCGGTAGAATTGGAAAGTGTCGTTGATTTCGTTCTGGGCTTTGTGGTACTGGACTTGGAGGCGTCCGGAAGCGTGGTCGACGCCTTTGATGACCGTGCGGATGTCGGAGGCGCGCGAGCGCGCATCGCTCGCCGCATTCTGCATCAGCTCGAGCTGACGCGGCGCCGCCTCGGCGAGGTGTTCGAAGTCGTGCAGCGCGGCCGGGTGCTCGAGCGCCGTGCACTCCTTGCATATGGGGACGTTGCACGTGCGGCAGAAGTATTTAAGCGATTCGCCCTTGTGGCGCGTGCAGAACGCCGGCTTCTCCAGCTTGTCGTCTTTGAGGTCCGCGAGCGAGAGCACGCGGTGGCCCTCGAAGCAGTGCATGAACTGATGCGCCATGACGCAGTTGGGGCAGAGGAAGTTGACGCAGTCGACGCAGCGAGCGACCGCGTCCGACTCCTTGGACTTGCAGCCGGTGCAGCGCGCAGCGCCCGACGCGGTTGAGGCGGCGTGCGACGGGAGGTCGGCGTCCTGCTCGACGGCGGCGGCGGTGACGAGGTTGGGCAGCAGCCCCGAGATACCCGAGGCGGGCAGCTGCACCTCGCTGCGGCAGGCGGGGCACGCGATGCGGTCGGGGTGCGTCTGGTCGCGCTCCAGGCAGGCGCGGCAGAAGGTGTGGAAGCAGGGCAGGAAGCGCGGGTCGACGAAGGTGTCGCGGCAGAGAGCGCACACGGTCTCGAGCCAGTCGGCCTCGCGCAGGTCGCAGGCGGCAGAGTCGCTCGCGGGCGGGGACGAGCCCGAAGGCGTCAACGGCGAGAGGGAGCCGCGTTCGAGCGACCCCAGCGACGTCGCTCCGGGAAGCGACTCTAGCGACTCCGTGCGCGACGCCATCTTCAATCTCCCACCATCCCTGCAACAATCGAGAAAAAACTGTTAAAACAACCGCAGAAATAACATTTATATTGTATCACCCCGCTGTGGCAATTTGAGTTTTCCATTTATAAAACAGCATTCCAGGATACAAATTTTAAGACTAATTTACTTGTTCTCTCACAGACCCTCGGGTACACGTATTAAGCTGACCCTTGCTTCGATTCATCGACGCGATTATTGGTGCATCGTTCTTGCAATAAATGTGGTGTAGCGGTCCTACATATGCGTTTACCATACCCCTAAAGAAGCTACTTGAGGGTAGCCTCCCCACAAAGTCAATCGAGCGACTGGCGGACAGCACATCATCCTAGCAGTAATTATAACCATGAGAGGCAGTGCGAGCAAAACGCCACCATACCAAACGAAAGAGACGACAATAGACGTCCAGGGATTTTTTTTAATTTCAAAGTACACTAAAGCACTCATTAGACACCACGAAGAAAAAACCCGCAACAGTGGCAAAGGGTAGCTACCGGTGGCGGTGATGACATTAAAGAATAGTAAATTCGTGAACAACCTCGTCTTCTATACATATTCTATGGTTACTACCAATGTAACCACAGAACATCACTATTATTGTTTCGAGTTAAATAAAAGCATTCCCCTCGCAGAAAATATAATAACTAATTAACTAATTAGAATTAATACGTTCCAGCCGATTTAATATTGCATTTTAATCGCGAGTACACACAATTAACAGCATGTTGCACTCAAAAACAATTTACAGAACGATTTGCTGCAGGTATATTTAACGCCAACGTTACGTAAATGAAATTTAAAACCAGCTGTCCCTGCTTAGCGATAAGAATTTGTATTTAATACAAGTCTAATATTGGCTTCGTCCGAGCCAGATCGCTACAAACCTGACCATCAAAACTGCGCTTAATTTAAATGGAGGTGAAGCAACAACGGTGACAACTTCATTCACTAGTGACCGCTACATAATCTCACAAATGACATAACAAATCAGTAAAAAAGCCCCCTTATAAAGTGGCATCAGGCTTTTATATACTAGCACTGATTATATAGCGTATTAGACTGAATGCCGTACTTACTACTGGGCTGCTAGGATTTTACTACGAAACGCAATGTGTAGATGGCATTCATAGTTCGAAAAAATAATTAGTATTCTCGTATTATGTTCAATATGGTGAATTTCACAGTAAAACAGTATGGCGGCGCACTGTAGATAGTACTCCAAAACACCCCTCTACGGTATAAAATAAGAATATAATATCAAACGAATTTTTAAGTCACGGCATTTACAATTTTAATATTATTTACATAAAGATGCTAATTTTTTATTTGGTATGCAAGTTTTAATACGTAATAATTACGCACTTCAAGACACATAGAAACTATTAGATGGCATTCTATCTTGACTTAATATATCTGTAATGTAAACAGACTATTTAAAAATGTGATATAAGGCGTAAATAATTAAATGTTATTATCGTTATCGTGCCGACTAGGTCACCCACAAAACAATATTTCGTTTGCCCCGCCAGATAACAATTCAAACTTGCCGCCGCAGTATGTTGCCACTGCGTATAAATGCCGAGTCAGATTAATTTATTTTAATCGTTGTAAACACTCAACGTTTAAGCGCCTTGACCGCTCACCAGTCGTCAATAAATCGTCAACCAGAAAACATACTGTCTTTCATTTACCGACACCGCGCCGCGACCAAGCGCGTGCCGTCTCGCGTATTACCGCGGGAACGAAGCGATATCCTAAGTGCAACAAATTAGTAAATAGGGATGGACCTGCAAGGGCCCATATATCCTTATATTAGTGACCGCGACATGATCATTGGTTAAATATTGGTTTTTATAGTCAACCAGTCCTCCATAAAAGAAACCAATCATTATTATTGTTATTATAGATGTCCAAAAAAATTGCTATAATTTCGCCGTCAATGCTATCAGCGTCACCTTCATTTCGGTGGCTTAGAAAAATTGCCAAAATTTACTATGGAGTTGAGTAATCTTATACCATAGATAATCAATAATACTGGATAGAAGCGGGAAGTAAACAGAGGGGACAGATTGTAGACTGTAGAAATTGCAAACGTGTATATATTTTTAAAAAAAAACATTGAGTGAAAAAGCGTATCTTGGCGACATTAATGTGCCGCGAAAATGTGCGCGAAAACTCCCGACAGAGCAATTCATCATACGAGAGGGGTAGGGGACACGAAAAACGGAAGGTAGTCAAACCGAGATAAAAGCTTCATTAGGGGTGGTATATGTACTTCGGGAAATGGTGATGACTTCTGAATATTATGAAATTATAGATGGAAAATGAAACTTGCGTTCTATATTTTCTTCTCCATAGCCTGACCTGTTTGTAAATGGCTTCGGTCATGGTCCATGTCTCTGAGAGATGAGGGTCAAAAACGTAATATTAAATAATGCAAAATCGTACAGGAGTGTCTGACATCACATATCACACTGATTTTAATTATTGTAAGCGACTGAAGTATCTGGCTGGTCTTACGTTTTTAATCACGTCGTTGTGTCATTCATTTTTATATCAAACACTATATATAATATGTGCACAGTATATATATATATATATATATATATATATATATATATATATATATATATATATATATATATATATATATATATATATATATATATATATATATATATATATATATATATATATATATATATATATATATATATATATATATATATCTGGCTGTAGTCGATTGTTTAAAAGCTATTGAGATACGTATGAGGTTAAAGTGCAAAAGCCGCTTTACATAACCTCTCAGGATATTTCTGAGGCCACATTTGTTCGGCAGCATGTGAGTGAATTTCTCTTGAACTCGTTCAATTCTATCGTTCACTGTAAAGCGGACTCCAAGTTACTGATCCATACTTCAAAACCGATCTAATCAATAATATAGAGATGAATGTTAGGAATTTCGGATGGCTACATTGGTCGGAAGAGAGAAGACAAAATCAAGCATTTGCTTTTTCGAAAATCTCATTTAAGTGGCGATGAAATGAATATTATAACGCAGTGCAGTGCAGCTGGCGTCATAATATCCACTGTGTTTTCGGATCGGTCCAACCCACGATTGAGCTCCTATTCAGAAGCCTCCTCGTGTGGAATACTATCCCGGGTAGGCCTCTCGCGTCTCAGGCCTCACGGCTGGTGAATTTGTTTCCCCTGGAGGATTGCCTACCGGCGCTACTGGTCGGTTAGCGCGACGTGCGCCAATCGGTAAGTGTACTCCGATTAATTACTGAAGAAGTCGGGAGACTATGGAAATATACTGTTTTCTAAGCAGCGGGGGTGGACATTGACCAGTCGTCAACCACTCTTGAAATGACCAATTGGCTACCTGATCTTGAAATCAGAGCCGGGCAAAAGATGCAAATGGTCCACGATAGATTCAAAATCTACCACTGCTGAATATAGGGCAGGTAGAGGTCGCGCAATCTACTTCGATCCCGTAACCATTCGGAAGGTTGGGGGTATCCTGATGGTTATTTCCAGGTGGAAGCGAGGCTGCCCGCTGGGTACCTTTTCCGGCGCCTCGCCGTAAAGCTGGGCATTGACGGTCAGTTTTTCGCGTCAGTCTAGACGTAAAACTGTGGCGTCACTCCAAATGGTTTTATGCCAACCAGATTTCCCCATTCACTGGTGTCACTCCGGCTCTTCAGTTTTAGACCGGCCCGGCCGCATGAAGGACGTGTTTTGTCTTTGCGGACGTCCACGAATAAAAATGGATTCGGATTCCGAAGAAGAAACATTCCTTGTTACTACGGCTACTGTTTGTTGTCATATATGAAAGGGATGAAAGAATTGCTTAAAAAAAGGAGTCAATTCACGCACGTCAATTTCTTAAATGAGTTATCGTTAGAACCGAGGGACTGGCGAAACTATTTAAGGATAGACGAAGCGACACATTTCAAGATTCTAGAACTTGTAACTCTATATATTGTTAAACAAGATACTAATATGAGACAAGTTATAAACCCTCATAAGAGATTCACTGCCACTCTTCGTTTCTTAGCATCGGGAATGAAATCTGACTTCTATAATATCTAATTCAATTTTATAAATAATATCTAAATAAAATTGGAATATTGTATCTAAATAGAATCTTCTACAGCTTTTTGTCGATACTGTTTATTTTTTTAAATTTTGTCGGTTATTTTCCATAAACATTCTGAATTTCTATATTTTTTGATGAAATCTATCATTATGATACGTCCGACACCGCCACGACGACGCCATCATCACAAAAACAAAAACACAGCACGCGCTATCAACTTGGGCGCTGAGAGCGAACTGACGCGTTGGATTGCCGATTGCGCACTCACGGTCAGTTTGGCGAGACGCGCCAGTTGGATTATGGTAGCCACGGAAAATATCCGTGGCGCTTCGTCAGTTAAAACTCTGGAGTGATGATTCGACATTCACGATCAAATTTTGGATGCACGCCAGTTCAATTGACGCGAAAAACTGAGCGTCAATGCCCAGCTTAAGGCGTTGGCATTTGACGGGCTTGTTGGTTTGTTTGGACGGTAGTTTTGTATTTGTCTCTAAGTCTTCTACGCTCAGCTCACGGGAGAAAGAACGATATTATCGTTAAAACTTCCTGAGGTGACGGGTTCGCCCGTTATATTTGACACCTCCAAGTGTAGCTATTATGTGCTTTATCGTAACTTCCTCCTCACTCCGGCACTCGACCACTTTTACCGGCGGAAAGCCATCACCTTATCTGCGCATGGGCAAAATGCGGTTCTAAAATTGAATTTCAGCGTTCGAGTATGATTTAGCGATTTCATCTTACATAGATACCTGCAGCTGACACACGAAGGAGCGAAAGAGAGGTAAAGCGCATAGTAAAGGACGAATAATGCGCCCCATAAAGATCGTAATGTTCCCGACGGTGCGGCGTTGGCGAACTACCCCTACTTACCCCCTCCAACGCGGCAATTTCCCCCTCCCTCCTCAAATGCAGGCACGCTCCACGTTTACTCCGTGCTGCTAAAGTCGTTCCAATGTAAATATGCAGTTCGCTTTAATAGTTTCCGAGAAATATGTATGTATTAAATAGTAATAAACAGGTTTTACGTAAATGTAGAAACGGGTCATGAGAAATAGAATATTTTCAGCGGGAGTGGTTATGAGTCGAACTGCTGTTCGAATGGTCGCCGACGTCCGCAACGAAAAATGCACCCGAAAAAGATGAAACGGATATATTACAAATATTCGCTTGATAACATCGGTGTTAAGGTATATCGATGGTAAAGGTATACCCGATACTATTGATTATACAGGTTGAGTTTTAATTAACCGGCATTCTTGAAGTGGGTGAATCGGTACAAGCAAATAAAAAGATTTTAATAAAAAATATTGGAAAAACAAAAAAGACTTTTCTTTGACATACAAAATGTTTTTTTCTTTTAATTATAAAATTTTCATCCATTGAAAAAAGTATAAAGAGCGCGCTGCGTCATCTTATTTGCAATATTTCAACTACCACTAGACGGCGCAGTGCGCTCAACGCTTGGCAAAATTTTATTACAAAGATTACAAAAAAGAAATATATTATTATTTTTATTTTTTCACAACATTTTTATCAATTTCAAGAATGCCGGTTAATTAAAACGCATTCTGTATAGCGTATAGCGTATTAGAAGCCTTAATAGCGTATTAGAAGTATTATGACACCCTGTATAGCGCGCATTAGAAGTTAGCACTCTTAGTTCCAAAAATTGATTAATCATCTACTCGTATATGGCGACTTTTGTGGTATAACAGTACGGCGGCGCACTGTAGATGGCTCTCTAAACACGCCAAAGATACTATTATTTTTATATTATTTACAATGATTAATGGTAATGGTATGTATGTAATGGTAATTACAATAAAATGCCATTACACTTGGGTCGTCGACTACAGCGGGCGAGCCCGTCACCTCAGGAAGTTTTAACGATTAGTCGTTCTATCTCCCTGGAGTGAGCGCAGAAGACTTGGACAAAACAGTCCACCGTCTAGCTCCGCAACAAACCCGTAAGAGGCCAACGCCTTAACCGCGAGATAGCCAGGAGTGTTACCCGGCGGGCTTACACTCACGGCCTTACTTCCAATTGTGACCAGATTACCCCAGTCTCTCAATTGGTTACGAGTTCGAGGTCGCTTGCACGGTCCTCTTCCTTACGAAGCGGTGAAACGGTGTTTACCGAATCTATCGCGGACCACAGCGTCCTTTGCCCGGCTGTTCACCCAGGATAGCCGATGGTCGTTTCAAGAGCAGTCGCCGTAAGGTCCGCAACCACCCCCGCTCTATAGGAAACAGTACTGCTTCCAGACTCCTCCGACTGTTAGTCAGAGTGCACAGTCGATTGGCTTACGCCGCACGGTGCGCAGACCGTCCAGGAGCGCCAGAAGATTGATTCCCAGGGGAAACTCACCATAAGGCCAGAGTCTTACCCAGGCTCGCACTTCATACGTGGAGGCCGTCGGATAGGTGTTGACGCGTGAGTGCGACCGACCCTGAATAGAATGGGTCTTCGTATCCAACTCAGCAAGAGCCCATTAACTCCTAGTAATGAACGACAGGAAGAACTTAAAAGGGGAAGGTTTTACAATGCCTAAAATAGCGTACCCGGCGAAGGGTTCCCCGTTACATGCGCATAAATTGCGAGCCGAGTGTTCATCCTCGTATTCTATATAATTATGTCGATTTCCCTGCTGAAATTGGATGGAATTTAGTCGGGCTCAGAGGACGGCGGATCCCTTTCAGGAAAATTCGCCGGAGGGTGTCTGTAGTTGGCGTGGCGGCGGTGCGCGGCCGCCAGCGCTTCTACGTGCATTGACCGCGCCGCTCGCACACCTCTCCTTCGTATTGAATTACCGAAGTGGAGCCTACCCTTCTGACGGCGACCAAGCGCGCTTACAACGGACGGAGCTACTAAGGCAGGCAATACAAATCAATTTTTAAACGACTGTTCAACAAAAAAGGAGTGTAATTTAAGTAATTAATGTTTATATTAACGACATCGGTACTTGCTTTAATCACTGCGACTATCTCCTTTACGCAGATGATTTGAAAATCTTCATGGGAGTGAAGAACCATGGCGACTGTCAACTGATCCAGGAAGATCTGAATCGTTTCACTCGTTTTTGTGAACAGCGTAAACTTTCTTTAAATGTAGCTAAGTGCCATAAAATCTCATTTTCGCGAAATGTCAATATGATTAACTTTAAATATACAATTGGCAATGATGAAATCCTGGAAGTAGATCGAGTGCGTGATCTAGGAGTCATCTTAGATCGCAAGCTTTTAATGGATAAGCTTATTGATTCAGTCGTCAACAGGGCTTACAGCACCCTCGGTTTCATTATGAGAGTTTGTAGACCTCTTAAAAACACTCATTCTTTGAAGACGGTTTATGTTGCATACGTACGCAGCTTGCTTGAATTTGCAGTATGCTACATACAAGCTGAGGATTGAGCGTATTCAAAAACGATTTATACGTCATCTATATTTCCGCTTATTTTCCAACGGCTTGTCGTACGCTGAAGGTCTGCAACGCTATGGTTTAGAGACATTAGAGGACCGGCGAGTAGTATCAGATATGTCGTTTCTACATAAAATTGTTTATACTGGGTTGGACAGTCCATACCTTCTGGGTAGGGTGAGCATACGAGCGCCTTCCCGACTCGCACGCGCTCACTCAACTTTTTACGTAGCAAGGTTCAACCCTAACTATGGTTCCAATTCGTTATTGCCGCTCGTTATGCATGCATACAATGTATGCTTTAGTGATATTGACATATTTAACCATCAAAATAGTCGATCCTTTGTTAAGGAGGTACGTGAAAAGCTGATTATCAGATCGGATTGAATTAGCATGCACATACAAGCACTCACAAGCGCATTCGCACTACAGATACACACACCCACACACACATACATACACGCACACACACACACACACAAATACACCCTCACACACACATACACGATCTCCATCGCACAAACACACACCAACACCCATACACTTACACATAGCGATTTTAACTGTTAGTTTTAAATTCTTCTTGGTTTTCTTTGTATTGTATTGTTTAGCATATTTTGTAATCCTTATATAGCAAATAATTTAAAACATCATTGGCTTTACTACTGTTATATATTATGCTTATATGTATTTTTTATGCTGTATGTTTTTAACAAAAATAAATAAAAAAAAAGTAATGTGTTCAAGGTTTATGGTGTCTATGTACAACCATGTTTTCCGTTTCCTTATTCCACCATAACTTCTAAACGATTGAAACGATTGTGTGTAGTATTGTTAGAATCGCACACAAGTCGGATCGGACGTCTCAGTCGGAAACAGCACCGAAGCCTTCACGATTGTATTACCGTTCCGAATATCTATGTGCATTTCGTAGACAAAATACACGTCAGATTTTCCCCTCAGATTCGTCAATCCGCTCCTTGTGCTGACTCCCAATGGATGCGTCGCGTCGCTGCACCAATGGTGGATGAATAGCACACTGAAAGGATTATTTTGACAGCAGAAAAACACATTTGCCTATGGAACGTAGGCTGTGAAGATTAAAACAACAGCGAGAGGAAAGATATGCTCATTACTATATTGTAGTGAATCATGTTTTGTTAAGCTTCTTCAATTAAGTTCAAAAGTTCCTTAAAAGGATCGTGTACTCCATTACGATTGTGTATTTTGTCTGTAAGAATATTGAGTGTGTAAGAATAAAAAGTAGAATTTTAATTACAACCATTAACCGTTGTGTAGGAATGGCCAAGTATATGAAATTAGTTACTTAATTTAACGAAGAATACAGTAAATTACTCCAAAATTATTCCAATTACCTAAAAAGTATAATAGAACTTCTTCTTCTTCCTAGACCCTGTCCCATTAACCTGGGGTCGGCCTTCCTTGTCCTTCGCCACTCAGCACGATCTTGTACCGTGTCGGCGTCGAGTTGAGCTTCGTTTAACCGTCGCTTACGGGGTCGCCATAGCATTTGTACTAATTTTCATGTTGTCTAATTTCGTGGACAAGGAATAAAAAGTGGCTATTCTGTTTTACGGCCGGTTGCCACCTGACGTCAAGACATTAATCCAATAATTAACAGTAAAAAACATTAAATTACATTGATAGATACATTAAATTACATTGATAGATACGATGCTGTTTTCAACGCATTTTAAAATGTCGTTATGCGCATTCGTGTTGTTTTTAAGCAGATACTCTCGGATAGATCTCTTAAAAATATCAATGTTTTTAATCGCTTTTATAATAGCAGGCAAATTATTTAAAATTTTGAGTCCTATGAAAAGATGGAACTTGACCGTAGGTACGTGGTATGATCGGTTCTAGGTATAGGGTTATATTCTTGGTGTCATGCCGGTGTACTTCCTCGTGGGATATTTCTGAGCTCTTACTGCAATAGAATTCGCAAAGAGCTTTTTGAGCAAACATTGCGTATTCGGTCAATATCCCTATTTTTGTAAGTGTTCACGACATGGCTTTAAACAAGCGTTCTACATGTGTGCACCCACACTGAATCTCTGTCTTGGTATCATGCAAAGCAGTGCACTAGCGCCAGTGTTGGAAACGGTGTAAAGTGCGTTTAGCGCAGTGCGATCCTCCCGCGGTTGCCATGACGACCGTCACTCCCCCCACCCTGTCTGCCGGGCCGCCCAGGGCCGCCTGGGCCGCCCTCCGAATCGCGCCCTACCCGCAACATAAACATAGGGCTTGCACTCACAATCGATGGAGGGCGGAGCAACCGACCTCTTCTGCCCTGTGGAGCTACGACGGCGATCCAGGGGGCCTGGGAACTTGACATTGAAAGTAGGTGTATTAGTGGTACTCTCTACTCCGCGCACTCTATACTGAACTTGATCTTCATCGAACTTGTCTTCCAAGAAGATGGTAGACCTCGCATGTGCATAGGGACAAAGTAATATACAAGGAAATGAGGGATGAGAGAAGATCATAAGGCGAGCGCGAGCCTTGGGACGATTGGAATAGGAAAAGCCAATATTAGAGCGTCAAAATAAAGGCAATTTTCATCAGCCAGCAGATGCTTTTACAAATGTATTTGATTTTCACGAGTTTGGATGTGCATTTTATACGCGCATTTAAAAGTTGTTAACTACTACAGTAGAATCCGCCACCCCTGGAAGTTATAACGATATTAGATAATTCTTTCTCCAATGGCGTACACGCAAAGGGACAACACAGTCCACAGTCTAGCTCCGCCAACACGCCCGAAGAGGCCAACGCCCAGCGCGCATCGATATAAGATCCCCTAGATGGGCCTTTCGCATTCGAAAATGACCACTTCAAAACCACTACTGAAAGCCGGCCAGTAGTAGTTTGGTCGCAGTCCGCTGGCAGACAGCCGACCGTTTCCGGTGTGAGAGCTGCCGCGAAGAATATTGGCGTGCTATTCTCTCGCACACTGTTCAATTTCTTCGTCCCCCGGTCTGGTCACGAGTCCGAGGTCGCTTGCGCGGCCTCTATTTACCTCAAGTGGTTATTTAGGTTAATATTTTGCGGACAATGGGTCGATGATATCGAGTGATCAATGGGTAGTTCCAAGAGTAGCTGACGTTAGGTCAACAACCACCCCCGTTGCTTAGGAAACGTATTAGATCTCCAGACCCCCCTGGTTATTTGCCGGAATGCACATTGGCTGACGCCGCACGATGCGCAAACCGTCGAGCAGCGCCCAAAGGACATCCCGGGGAAACCATTACACCTGCTGCGACAGGGGAAAAAGAGTCCTGTCCAGGTTCCAAATTCTACACGAAGACGCTACCGTATAGGGGCTGAACCGTGAGTTGAGCCGATCCAGGTTCACGAGCGGGTCTTAGTGGCAGAACTGCACATAAACTATTAACTGCCACTGATATACGTGCAGTAAATAATTCTGTAAATCGTTATCGAATGCAACATGATATGAATTTCGCATACGAGTGGTTCGATGCAATGTTTACCTGTGAGACCATGTCAAATTAGTAACAATTGCTAAATTATAGTTAGTTGATTTTAAAATGAGAGTATGCTGTCATATTTAATGTAAACAATAATAGTGATGTATATGGCGACCACGTTAGTTAACACAAATATATAGACAGCGAGGTTGTTTTTAAATTGAATTTACTATTTTAAATGATATCACAGTCACCGGTCGATATCCGTTGCCACAGTCGCTACTTTAGTGCAGATTCACATTGAGTCAGTTACAGGCGTCTGTGCTGGTGCCGAGAACTGACTCCCGCTGTTTACATACAGTCAATCAGTCGTAGTTATCTCTTTAAGGTGTACGTAGGTTATTATAGTGAGTGGGGGAAAATGCACCATTTTCGCTAGTTAAAACTTTCCACACGACGTGACGTCAATCTACAACGCATTGTCAGCGACTGACCAACTACTGACTTTGGCGTTTAGACAAGGTCAGTACCGCTGACGCGTGATGTGGGGGGGGGGGGGGTGACTTCAAAGTACTGACAAAGAATTCAGTTGTACTAACTTGAAATTAATTTATACGTTGGCAGTAACGGGTCAGCACAAACTTGTTGTGAGTTTTAAGTCTGTAACTTCGACTAACAAGCACTCGATGTAAATAACCCTTTACGAACAACGGTTCATAGCGTTGATGAATCAAACCACGGGTCGGATGAATTTTGATATGTACAATATTTTCGATGGCCCGGGACTGATGACCGTCTCTGTACACTCAGCCAGATCGATAGCCTCGTCGTCGGCAATCGTCTCTGTCGCACCGCCCGGTGCGTCTCACTCTGCCGACGGCATGGGAGTCTGCGAGGGTCGTGGGCTTTTCCCCGACTTGGCCTTTTCGCGTTTTCTCCCCCTCGAGGGCATGCCGGCGCGACGGGAAATGCACCCCCTTCAAGAACCGCGCCATTGCCAGCTACCGCTACCGGTTGCTAACGGCAGATGTCGGCGGCGGTTACCTAGCAACAGGTACAACGCGTCCCGGAGCGCTTTACGCCTTTGTCGCATACGGCGCGGCGGTAGGTCGAAATTTAAAAAAAAAACGGTAGTGTCACCTAAAGGTGGGTATCCATTACGTTCGCGCATCGAATGAACCTTAAGACTTTTTTGGCCAGTAGCCAAGGACTGATTTCTTCTGAATATTAATTTCAACAATAAAAGTGATGAGCGCCCTCTCTTGGCCGGCGAACGAACCCGGCTGGGTTCCATTACGATGACCCGGGCGACGCGGAACGTATAGGCTACACAAAACCGCTACGTGCAGATCTGTCAACCACCGCCAAAGGCTGATCACCTTCCTCCTGCGGTTGGTTAAAACGTACGGCTGAATTGAAATATTATAGGTGTATCTTGTATAAGGGATACAAGTATTCCAACTAAAATTTGTCAATTTGATTTCGGTCCAACAAGGTATCTGTACCAAGTTTCAAGTCTCTAAGTCGAATATTTCGAGATCAGATATGACTAGTGCGCCCTCTGGTGGACCGATTTCAACCTTAATCTTTTGAACTCTTGCCATGACCGTTATTCGTAAAGCACCGGTTGCGAAACGTGGCAACGGATAGCAATCGGTGACGGTGTTGTAGTTAAAATAGCATATTCAAGAACAATCTCGCTCTCTATACTAGTTGCTTACTAACTACGTACATTTCTATTATTGTTTTGACTTATATAACAGTTATTCCCTCGTCGAAAATCAAATAATATTTTTTTGCCGCACACCGCAAATTGCAATTGAATGAGCCACCGTTAGTATGCGTGCACATTAGTATGCGTGCACTTACACCCCCCTACAAACAAATGTTCGAGGGTCAAAAAAGTGCCGTCGTGAGTTTCATTTCCATGGCTGACTCTCTAAGGGTTAATCAGCCTATCTAAGCAAAGAGCTTGCATTTATGCTGCTGTCATACATGCGTGTATTTGGAGTTCGATGACCCCCTGCTCGGAAAACACCTATTATATTACCGATATAATAAAATGGAAATGGCAAAGAAGATTTAGGAAAGACGTTTGTCATCTTGGTGACGTGGACACAGCTCGCAGCAACAGAAAAAAATAACCGGATTACGCAGAAAAATGACACAACGCCGAGATGATTGCGAAAAGCCTCGAAAAAATCGCTCGAGAATTACGCGAACGCGGGATCAAAGCCGGACGTCCGGCTGCAGCGGAAAAAACCCGGGGAGAAAAACGAGCCGGGATGCGGACGCGGCTTAGGGAAGTGATAAATCGTAGCAGTGTAGCGCTAACGCCGAATGAGACGCGCGCGCGAGAGAAATGCCCCTCGACAGATCCGATGACGTCGTTAATACGACTTTGAATAATTAATTAACGCCGAGGAGGAGAACTGCTCCTTTTGGATAAGGAGAATTCGCAGGTGGGAATGGACGATAGCGCTGTAAACGAAAGAATTTTCGTTTCGTTATCTTGAAGAATCTTGGACTATGGAGTTGTTGCCTACAACGGGCGAACCGATCACCCCAGGAAGGTATAACAATATTGATCATTCTTTCAACCTGGAGAAAACTACCTTCGAATTTGACGGACTGTGCCGTCCTTTGTCCATCTACCACTCGGGATCGGGTGGCCAGCAAGTAATTTCAAGAGTGGCTGTCGTCAGGTCTACAACCACCTCCGCTTATTCGCTGGAGTGTAGTCGAATAGTTGACGCCGCATGATGCCCAAACCGCCTAACTGCGCCCGAAGGACATCGCCCGAGGGAATTTAACCATTTGCAAAGGCAGGGGAAACAGAGTCCTTACCAGGTTCGACCTTTTAAGTGTAGGCTACCGGATGGGTGCCAAACCGTGAGTTAGGCCGACCCGCCGGTCATAGTGGCCCAGCTTCAGGAGAACCATTGGCAACCAGCAAACTGAACAACTACCGTTGCCGACTACAACGGGCGAACCCGTCACCTCAGGGAGTTTTAACGATATTAGATCGTTTTTTTTCTTCCGTGAGATGAGCGTAAAAGACTTTGGACAAGAATAGTCCACCGTCTAGTTACGCCACACGGCCGTAAGAAGCCAACGCCTTACCGCAAGATAACCAGGTTAATCAATAAGCGAGCCGACATTCGCACCCTTACTTCCAGTGGCAACTAGATTACTCTGGTCTCCCGGCTGGTTACAGGTACGAGGTCGCTTGCGCGGTCCTCTCCGAAACTATCGCGGATCACGGCTTCCTTTGCCCGGCTCTTTACGAAGGTTGAGTCCTACCTGGCTAGCACTTCTACGTGGA
Organism: Micropterix aruncella; assembly: GCA_944548615.1. NCBI lineage: Eukaryota > Metazoa > Arthropoda > Insecta > Lepidoptera > Micropterigidae > Micropterix > Micropterix aruncella. Next base: position 26,087,051 of record OX155970.1, read on the forward strand.
GGCCGCCGGATGGGTGTTGACCCGTAAGTATGACCGACCCTGAACACATGGGTCTTACTGGCCAAACTGCAAGAGTATGTATATGCATCTTGCATGCATATGCATATGTATAGATACATGTATCATGCATCTTGCGGCTGAGCGAAATGTTCGCAAACCCATTCATCTTCCATGGGAATTGTGCGTAATAAAAATTCTAAAGGCGCGGAAAGTGGCTAGTATATCACGGACCGGGACGCTATCGCACTTAACGGGCGGTTAATATTTAAACGAGGTTTAGCGAGTTGTCGCATTGGGGGGAGAGAACCCCCCTAAACCGCCGACAGGGGGGGGCGGGGGGTAACCGCTACCGCACGTCAAATACGTCGGGGTCGGTCTCGGTGGCGTGGCGCCACGGACATGCATGTCGCAACGCGATCCTGCGGACGCCGCAATGCGCATCACGCATCCCAGTCTACGTCGGATTACCATTTCCGGGTTAAATAACTGACTAAATGGGCATCTGCAGTCAAGTCAAGCAGAAATACTCTCCCTTTCGTCAGCTAAAAGCAATAGTCACGTCTTTAGAGACAACTAATGTGAGAAAGAAGTAAAAATATTTTCGTGAACCCGATTGTTTTTATTTTAGAAAATTATCCAAATTTTAAAATAGGTTTTGGCAAAAACAAAAGTATTTATATGTAATAATATTTTTTACAACTTGCTTTTTGAGAAGTAGATAAGGTGACTATAGTGTGGATTTTATTACCCCACTAGATTGCATATCTGTTCTAAGGTGATTATTTAAAATATAGTGATTTCACTTTCTTTTAATACATTCTTTTAATTGCTCATTTATTCCTAAAATTAAAAGTTAAATGTGTAAATAAGTAACTATTATTAAATATAAAACAAGTAAATAAAAAGGTCTATAAATTATTAAATAATTAAATTTACCAATTCACTTTGTTAAAAAGGTTCCTTAGAATGCTCATATACACTTTGAAATCTAATTATTTAGTGTAATAACACGAATCTATTTTAAATATAATCAAGTGAATTAATTTCTTATCAAGTGTCAAATAAGGCAAATACGTGAGGATGTGCCACCATTTCGCCGCACTCATTTCTACTTATTTCTTGCACTTATATAGTTTAAAATCTAATTATTTAGTATAATAACATTAATAACACATGACTAATAGATGGCATTCTATCTCCCCGTATTATTTCTGTGATGTTATCAGCCTATATAAACAATGCGATATATGGCAATAATCATTCAATGTTATTGTTATTATTGGTTTATTAAAAACAATCTGTATATTATATCACCTTTCATTATGTTATTATAGATGGCCTAAAAAATGCTATTAGTTTCGCTGGACAATGATATCAGCGCCACCTGCAAGTCGCCGGCGTAGAACCGTTTCCAAAACGTACTATAGCAAGGGCGTCAGGTCGCCCCGAGGTCGGTGTCCCCTTCGGCTACCAAATTCGGTTGCACATTAGAACACCGTCGACTACGTAACGACCAATATTGGCGGCTTGCTCCCGGAGCGCACAGTAATATTATTTTCTTATTCGAACGCATCCTAAAATCCATACCAAATATCTCATTTTTACCATAGATACATAGACGGCCGCTAGAATAATTTCGCGCGTCATTTCGCGGATATTTCTGGTAAAATTCCATTGTCAAACACATATTTTTTTTTTCGAGAAACCATCAAAATTTTTATTGTTTTTTTTAGCTAATATCTAATTATTTTTCTACGTAAATAACCAAAACGAAAGATTACCTTTGATAGAGAATCTAATAAAGATCACGATAGTATTTACAATTTATAAACAGGGTTCCGTATTTTTCCGTAAGACAAGTACAAGTTAGAAATGCCGAGTTTTATTCACTTCTCATATTTATTCATAATTATCTAAATCTTTTACAAAATGAGATTTCAATATTATTATGATTGCTATAGTACTTCCATAGTTACCTATAGTACTTTTTGTCGAGCGCGGCGATATTGCAAGAAATTCCAATAAATTGCCGCGGTCTGCCATGAAATTATGCCGCTACTCGAAGGGTTAAGGGCGAGTGGCGTAAATAGACAGTGAACTGTTTCCTCCCTAAGTCCTACGCTCAACTCACGGGAGACAGAGCGGTCAATATCGTTAAAACTTCCTGAGGTGACGGGTTCGCCCGTTGAAGTCGACATAAAGAGCATTAAGCAATCTAATACGCTATATAATCTATAGTATCATCTTCAAGGGACTAGTCAAATAATTTCATTAACGAATACAACTCTTATTTTTCTTTAACCCCCGATGATTTCTCAGCATTTTTCGACGACATTAGTGTGCCTCCCTCGCTTCTTCGTCTGGGACGAACTATTTCGGTGCAGTCATGTCGAGGGCAATACGCGAAATGCAATGTCACCCTAGGTGCACGTTCAAAGCGAACCTCGTTACGTTTTATGGGTACGCCGAGATTTCGACGTGGATAATAACATGCAGATTAGAATTCATCCGAGAGAGGGGTTATGTAAGCGTCAGTGATACAGCGGAATTCAAGAATACGTGTACTCAGCAGGAATGGCGCAATTCTGCGTAATGATAATGCGATAAACATCAGTCGTATGACTCCAAATCGTCAGTCCATAGATTTTTTGCAAGCCTCATACCACATTTCTGTCCTACTCCTTCTCCGTATATGCAGCTTGACTGTGGAATCAGCTTCCTCCAGCAATTACAGGAGCTAGCTCACTTTCCACATTTGAGCAATCATTGATAAAACCGACGAACACATCACAACAAAAATTGCATAAACTGATGATACTTTGCAACATGGTGAATGTCAAATACATTAGTGGTAGCTAAGATAAAAAATGCCACCGAATGATTTCCCCAGTAATAAGGCAACATATAAATATATTAAAAAGAATAAAAAACTGCCGTTACAGCAATTGAACGTATTTATAATTATTTTCATTGCGGTTTTTAATGAAATATTTGTGTTTTACGTATTTATCCGTTTCCCAACCTTTTTTGCATGGTGCCCCCCCCCCCCCGGATTATAAAAAAAGAATCATGCCCCCCTATATTTTTCTTCATTGCTTCAATAAAAAACACAAATTGTTTTTACGATATTTATTTCACACGATTTATTATATACATATTAATGGGATGTTCGCGCCTGCATTTTTTGAACCAGTTGGTCGATATCAGGTTCTGTTATTGACAGAGCATCATCCAATCATTATCGACTGCAAGACGATTTCGCTGCTTAGTCTTAATTTGCACTAATGCTAAAAATCCGGTTTCACATAAGTAAGTCGAAGAAAATGGCAGTAGTATTCGCAAAGCAAGAGTGGCAACTTTTGGATTAAGGAGAAAGCGTTTTATCTAAAATTTCTCCAAAGTCAAGAGGTGAAAGTCATCTTTCATTGTCGAATCTGCCTTCATTTCCAGAAATTCTTCTTGGACATCTTCTGGTAATTGCAGAACATTGACCATTGGAACTAGGTGGCGCGACTAAATCGTGTGTAAGTGTTTTAAATAATAAACAATGATAAGTAATTAGATTAAAATATCCGAACACTTCATGCCCCCCCTAAGATCTCTCTACGTCCCTTGGGGGAGGCACGCCCCACCGGTTGGGAAGTCCTGATATAAATGTATATCTCTGGAATGTAGTCAATCAGACCTTTCATTTGACACTGAACCCGATATATTCATGTTAATTTATTGACATCTGGCCATTTGGACATTGAGACAACTATTTACTTGATATTTGGACAGTTAAGGAACCCTATGATACCCCGGGATGACATAACGGTTCTAACAATACCTCCCACATCTAAATCGGTTCAAGCGTTTAGAAGTTTTAGTGGAATAAAGAAACGGAAAAAATACATAGACGAACCCTGAATATATTACACTCCTTTTTTGTTGGGCAGTCTTGTAAAAATGGCATAAACTGATGATACTTTGCAACATGGTGACTGTGAAATATATTAGGAGTTGCTATGTTTAAAAAAAAGTCCCGGAATCATTTCTCCATTAATGAAGTAAAAATAATAGGAAAATAACTGGAAATTCAACTTTGTCATCGTAGGACATATTAAAAAGTATTTTTTTAAGTATTTGAGGCTAAACGTGAAATATAGTGTATGTTTTTCATTGTATGAATTTCATGTATGAATTCATTGACTATACTAAGCAAATTTTGTTACTATAATCCCTAAAGTTACTCCACAGATTTTTTCGTAAACCGCATACCACATTTCTGTCCTCCTCCTTCTCCGGACATGCAGCTCGAATGTGGAATCAGCTTCCTCCAGCTACTAGAGCTAGCTCACTTTCCACCTTTATTTTATTTTATTTTATTTGGTTAACAAACAGCGTTTATACATAACAAATATAAAATATAACAATAAAACTATAACTAATTATATGTTAACACTATCTATCTATAATGTGTACAGTACATATCTCCGTTATTATATCTTATTTATATATATACATTTTTTAGCAAATTTAATATTGTAGAAAAAGAAAAAGAACAAAAAACAAATGCAAATGAAATTTTACATTGAGATTATAAACAATATTAATTATTTTGTACCAAAGATACATAAAAAAAAACAAAAAAGCTTACAAAAAAGCTATTCATGTAAACTGTTCAAGCGATTAATAGTCGTTATATGAAATACGGGGGACAAAGGACTGATAGGATTTTTTAATCGTTTCCTTAACGTGACTTTTAACTGATGAAAAAATATCAATTTACCCGAACCTATAGTTATACGTTGTCATAGCTCTGTTTATTAAGGAATGCCTCGTGTAATTAGAGTTATATCTCTTTATATAAAACAGATTCGGGTTCCGAGTAATGCGAGGAGGAGCCAGAATTGATATCTTTTCGACCAGATACGCACTGTCAAAAATATTATTTATTACGTTGTAGAGAAACATCATATCGCAAGTTGTACGCCTACCTTGAAGACTATCGAGTTTAAAAAGAGCTAATCTATCCTTGTACGATTCAGCAGATTTATTTTCCCTAAAGCACAAGTGCCGTAAGATTTTTTCTTGAATACGCTCGATTCGTTCGTTAAGCAATCATTGATAAAGTACTCTTTTTACAATAAATATAAACCACAAATCCTAACTTTCCATATCTTATTTTGGCAGCTTATTCGTTGTTTATATCTATTTTATGTTCTATTCGAATATTAGTTTATTTATTTTTTTTGGCCTTAGATAGTATAAAATGCACAACATTCTCGATAATTTAAAATTTTATTGTATTTATAGTGCTCCAATTTTGCCTACTGTTCTTGTTACATCAACATGTCGGTCGACTGAAAGATATTGTCTAACTAGCAAGAAGTCCGCTAATTTATTCTACGTAGACCATATCGCCATCCCACTAATGAAGTTTATAAGGAAGCTAAAGTTCTTGACTGTAGGCAACTTTTTCTAAAAACTTCCCTTTTAAGGCTATTTTTGGACAATAACTCAAATTTAGGAATAATTCAGAACCGGCGACCAACGAGACAAGTTTTAGAAAATAGCTTAATAATACCCAGAAGGAAAACATCATTTGGTCAAAGACATTACTCTTTCATTGCGCCGAGATTTTACAATCTGATCAATATGGAAATAAAAATGAATTTGACATTTAGGGAATTCAAAAATAAATTAAAGAAATGGTTATCGAATCATGGCAGACTAACCATACATCAAATGTTAGAAATAATAGTATAATAAAACGTAGGTGCACAAATTATTAACATATTTTTAAACTTATATGTTAAGTATATTTTAACATTGACCTAACTACCAAAAATTGTTTGACTTTGACAATGAATTATACTTTTAGACTAGGTATTTTTATATTAAATCCTATGTTACTTAACATAATATTAAATATTAATGACTGTTTCTTTCTTTTCTCACATATAACTTTATTTATATTATTTAATCGAATTTTGTATTATATTTATTGCCGATTTAATAATGGAATTGCATTTTATTTATTATATATTTTATTATTATTATTTTTTATTTTATTCTGAAGACCACATTTTAGGGCAATTTAGTGTCATTAGCTTTTTACTAAAACTTGTACATTTGTAAGCAACCAAGCAATCAAGCAAACTTGATTGTAATATTGGAGTCCTGTCCACCCTAGAACGGGCTAGTCCCAGTTGGGTGACAGAAACAAATAAGCAAAAGGTTAAGGTTTAGCCATTCGGTTCCTGTTATTTTTGTAAGCTAATCAATGTTTTATAGTAATTAATTCTTAAATAAATAAATAAATAAATAAATAAATAAATGTACCTAACATGTTTTTATTTTTATATTATAAAGAGATTTATCATTTCATTTCATTCATTTCATACCACTCTAGAAAAAAATCTGCGACGGTTAATGACAAGACGACACGGTAATAAACAAGGAAAGCACGGCAGAACCGTAAGCACGGACGATTATAACCACAAAAATGGGCGAAGTTGCGAGTCACGCTTTGCCCCCTCCCCCCCCCCCCCCGCCCCACGATTACTAATCAGTGTTGCCATAAAAAGTACGAATTCCGTTTACGCTTCCAAACGAAAGATACTCGGATTCTCACAGGCACATACTATGTTTCTTCGTTTTTTGAATTGTTGTTTAGTTTCAATCTACATATTTTTGCTCGGTGATTTGATTTGACTATGCGTATTTTTAACACGCTTTTATTAGGTCGACTTGTATGTAACTATGTAATGGAATCTAAGGTAACTAATTTAACCATCCTCCAAGGATCGTGGCGTCATGAAAATTGGCAGCTGTGTGTAGTTCTGATGACAATACAATAATATGGTACTGTCGAACTGATCTGATGATGGAACATCGTATCATAGCTGTGTTTGGACTTGTTAGATAAGTCTTGGAATGAACTTTGACCACGATTAGGTTTCAAGGTCTGATGATGTGGTTTTTACGTGCATTTATAAAAGCGTGTTTTTAGTGTTTTTTTTTAAACTATTAATTTATTAATATGTCAAAATGCTACTGTTAGGTTCTCGCGTTACAAGACCAAACTCACGACTGGCAGCCAGCTCACTCAAATCAACGAAAATGTTTGGTCGCGCGTGAATAGATGGCGAGCTCGTCTATTGTCGATTGATCAACCGCGAACAATATTAGTTATTTTAGTATTGTCGTTGAATGTATTCCAAGATGGTCCATCTTAGTTGGCTGGTTGGTTAAATGAAGGTAAATAGGTTAAATGAAGGTGACTTGTAATAGAGGGATCACGTTACAGTTCAAATAATGACACCGTATTTTAAAGTACTAACTTAGCATTCTTGCATAAATCGCTGTGTGCTGATTGCCTGGTAATAATGATTTATATGGTACTTGCCATACACTGTGCCACAGTGGCGTTAACTACAGTGCCACAGTGTAAGGCAACTCATTTAACTCATTTAACCACAGTGGCGTTACAGTCGTGCTACGTACAGGCAGTTTATTAATTCAACTCTTTATTGTGAAATTTCACAATGGGCGGGTTTATTATCATACGGCAATCTCATACAACCAACCCTACTGTGAAATATTTTTATGTATGAGCGTGTAACATGTGTGTATGTCTTGTTATTGCATTCGATCGACATAATTGAAATGCAATACCGTTAATTTTATTCCAACGGAAAATTGTGACCCAGCCAGGAATCGAACACGTAACCTTACAATGTAAGATAAGGCGTCCTAACCACTATGTCACCTGGCAGTGTTCAGTCAGTCGGCAACGACGTTTTACATGCCAGAAATATACAGCATTATGCCCCATATATAATCAAACATGGTATGACACGTCTGGTCGGAACCGTGTCTGTTTGGCCAATATTTTAGTCAGGAAGATCGTTATAGAAGGAGCTCTCGTCTTTGTTTTAGTCTCAGTGCACACTTCTACTAGTTATATCGGCCAATCTATAGCTGCCAAACTCTTAATAGAATCGAATGCCTTAATGTAGTCGATGGCACAATCGTAGTTGCGATTAAGCCAATTACACGACGGCGTCTGGCAACGCTGCCACCCCGCCCAGTCTTTGTCGGCAACGCTAATGAATTCATATTATTTGGCGGAAGGGCGGTCGGGTGGTGAGGGAGGGGTGGAGGGGGCAGCATGGGCTCCAAAAGGGAGGGGGCGCACGGACGAGTGCACGCGATCGATATGGCTGCGTGCAACACGACTGTCCCCCAACTGATAGCAAGCTGCGTGCCTTCCTTCTAAGGGAAAAGAGTAGATAGACCGGTGTATTAATACTCGACTATACTACTTCGTGATGTGAGACACAATGCCAAGAAAACCGGAGTCCCCACGGATTCGCATACATTGGATTCTCATATGGCATTGAATCGTGGAACCTGACGGAATCCTCTTGTAAAAAGATTGAAGCATTCGAATACTGGGAATATCAAAGGATTCTTAAAATTTCATGAACTGATAATGTTCGTAACGAATTGGCAGTTCAAATCTTCTACATTAATAGGTGCATAAATATGACTCCCTACGTCGACCTTTCAGGCAATTCACGGATTTCCTATGTGAAGAAATCCTGGTCTTTGGAGGCGATCCAATCGTTAAGCCAATATTCAAACTGAAATAAGAAATAAGAAAAATTTATTTTCATAAACCCGATCTGGGTATAGAAATTACTTTACAAAAAAATATTATATATATAATAACATTACGAAATTACAACAAATAGTATTTCTACAAATGAAATTACATTTTAAATTATAAAAAAAGTGTATAAAAAGTTCTGCGATCTAAGCTAACAGTGTATAAAAAAAGTGTATAAAAGTTCTGCGATCCAAGCAAAGCATTCGACTGTATAAACATCAATACCCTGGTAGACAAGCTAAACCCTCATGGAATTAGAGGAGCGGCCAATTCACTCATTAAATCGTACCCACAAAACAGGCAGCAAGTGGTGGAGATTAAAATAATTGATGGAATTGAGGAAAAGGCTGAGCAATCGAGTTGTGAAATAGTAAACACCGGTGTGCCTCACGGCTCAACATTAGGACCTCTCCTCTTCAAACTCTATTGTAACGATTTAGCCACCAACATAACATGTGCCAAGACTGTCCAACTCGCAGACGACACCACGCGCATTCTTGAAAGTGACTATAGAGCAAAAATGGAGGATCCAACAAGCGAAACACTTTTTGAAGTCAATGACTAGTTTAGAGTGAACCCGATGTCGCCAATTTAACTGCGCGAGAACTGAACCACTGATCACAAAGAGACGATTGAATCGACCGGAATAAGTGGTAATCTGTAGGAGCTATATCTGAAAAATACAGCGGGTGGGGTAGAACGTCCCAGTCCTGTAATTTTAAGTAATTTTTCACAAAGTGAGCAAAATGTGGTTTTGCAATGTCATGCAGAAAAATTTATTTCTTATGTCTGTTCACCCATTCTGGTCGTTTTTTCTGTATAGCTCGCTTTAATCGCATTCGTTGTCGTCAGTAGACATCGCCATTGATAGTTTTACCTGATTCCAGCAGTTCATAATATACCACACCTATCTGATCCCTCCATATTTCCCGCAAAAGATGTTTATTTCGTATAAAAAACGACATTTTCAAGGAGTTAAAATTACTAGTTGTTTATACTTTAACCAAATGTCATATACTGCGTTTGATAGCTGACATCATGTACTAATCGCCATGTTATAGTAGGAAGAAGTCCCCTAACGCCGGACGGCACCTAGCGTCGGACACTAATAGTATCTCGAGAAGTCGCGGCGCGATCGATACAAAGACGTAGGAAAAGCAAAAGCATACACTTCCTTGCACCTTTTTTACTCTTCTTCTCTTTCTCACCTTTTTCTCTTTGTATCGATCGCGCTGCGACTTGTCGAGATACTATTAGTGTCCGACGATAGGTGCCGTCCGGCGTTAGGGGACTTCCCCCTACACATAAACAGTACTACGCCCTATATATTGGGAATGGGCGGAGGCATATTTACATACCCAATATAAAAAGCATTATCAGATATGTTTCAACCTGTTTCTTTTAATACACAAGTTAAAGCTGCCTTAGTAAATTCGCTCAGCTTATAGTAAGTTTTTGGTAAGTTGTGGCTCCCAAAACAGTATCTCTAGGTTCGGATGTTCCGTTTCCTATTGCTGTTACTGGCTTTCTGATTTCAAGAAATCTGGTCATCAAACTCGGTGATAACTAGTAACATACAAGGCACATCGATACTGAAAAGCTATCGACAAACAGAGGATACAATATCCTCAAGTTATTAGTTCATCGAAAAGCCCATCTACACATTTCCTTAGCGAATGGCAGCGTATCGCTTTTGTTTTGCTTTGACTCTCCCTTCCCTATGCCCTATACAGGCTGTTGCTAACGGCGCGCGCCCCGACGACAGCTGTACTATTCAAGGGGGGACGCACAACAAAAGAATAGTGAGCAGAGAGTGCACGAGCGCCGCATACACAGGTGTGTGAGTGTGTTGTTTACTATTTACCAGTATAGTACGCAGATTGACAGAAAAAGCGCCATAAGAGCAATTCTAGCATTTTTCTGAGGATGACCTTATAGGCAATCCATATATTGTGTAACGCACTTCAGGAGAGGGTAGGAGGGGTGAGATTTTGGAATTAGTTAGGGGCCATCCGTATATAACGTAACGCACTTTAGGGGGGGGAGGATGATTCCCAGCCCCTAAAATCATTTCGGATTTTTCGGTATGCCCGGACGACATGTATTACCCGTCGCTTAGTCAGTCAATCGTTAAAAACGCGGACATGCACAATTTGCAAAGTTTTTTTGCAATAAAAAAAATTGGAGAATCGCCGGAAATCGATACATTCGAGGCGGTCAGAGGCAAATGAGAGTCGTATCTTATTACAAGGCTATCTGCAGACGAGAAGGAGAGGTGGGCTTATACTACTAAATATAGTAGTTTCTATACTTTAACGATTTATTGAATTCGATAAATATTGACACAATGACATCGACAGGTTCTTTACATCATATACTACGAGTATGATGGAAACGAGGATGTCGAATGGCTGGACGTGGAAGACATCAAAGAATACGACAATATAGACGTGATATCCATTTATTCCAGGCTATCGAGTTAATTTATTATAATAGTATATGTTCTATTATACTAGTATTAATTTATAATATTAATTTATTATATTAAGTTATGTATAATAGTATATTTATTTTTATGTTTAAAATTACAAGCGAACAAGAAAACTGACATGTGAAGAAAGAAAATCTATCCTAGGGATTAGTTGGGTAGTTATTGTGTAATATATAAAGTATTGTTATTATTATTATTATATCATTTACGGGGTCAACCTCTTCAGTGATTTCATTAATTGCCAGCATGGGTAGATAACTTGAAAACAAAAATTCGTTTTCATACTAAGTATGTATAATTTCTTTTTAAATGTTATTATTAAAACATATTTTATACTAAATAAAGTGTAAATAGGTATCATTAACATACTGAACTGTTATTTGTATATTTTTTAGGCCATTCAACGTCTCAAGAATGTCTTTAAAATGCATTACATAATATATGGATGGGCCTTTATTTCGGAATGATTTTTAGGAGTTTTTTTTAAGTTTCTTCATTTGTATGTTCTTTTTATATCTATTCCTAGACGAAAATATTTTGGCTGTAAGGTACAAAATCAAAATCATATAAAAATTAGCAAATTTCCAGGGTATTATGACAAAAATATTTTTAGTTTTAGGATGCATTAAAAAATATTGTTGATTTTCATTGAAACCCTATTTAATTTTATGTTCTTGCCTCATTATTCACGAAAAGAAAATGTAGAATCTACCATGTAATAACTTTATTTATAAAATAATAAAATAATCCTATATACAAATATTATTTCATTACCTAATTGCGGTTTTTCACGGTGGCATTGTCACATATGTGAAACGACCATATTTATCACGAATAATCAAACATTATCAATATTCCTTCGAGGTTTATAACGTATGTTTTAACATACGAATAGTCCGTTTGGAAAGCTTTCTTATTTATACTTTTCCCTATATTTGTACGTCTATACGCAGAGGTTTTGTTCTTATAATAAATACATAAATAAAAAATCTTACAAAGGTGGTATTCTTCTTCAAAAAAAATTAAGTACCATCTTTTCGAGATCGTCTAAGTTATAAATAGCATTATTGTCGAACATTTTTGTTACCTATATTCCAACAGTTTTAGTTCTAATAACTCGATTATTAAAATAAAAAAATCTAATGCAACATTTTTGGCATGAAATTTCATTTACAGAACGGCGACTTCACGGGTAAAGGACCTCAAAACTCAGAAACATATACGGCTATTATCGAATTCCCCTCTCTAATAAAATAAAAAGCAAGCTGCAAGCTGCTCTATCTTTGTGACAGCTGTGTCGCTATTTACCAGAGGGTAAAACAACAATGAACACTATCGCAATGAGCAGGTGTACATGTTTAAGTATTTGTACGTTTCTAAGTGACAGAGGAATCATTTTATTCGAAAATGAGTTATATAACCGCTGGAACCAGCGAATATTTTTTTACGTCTAATGAGCCGGGTTTCGTGGCGATCGGAGAAAATTCATAACTTTTTAGTGAATTTAAATTACACCATGGAGTGTCTCCTCATTAGAAGATGTAAGGATTTTAAAACAATAACCCTACTCTTTCGTGCACTTCATTCAAACATGCCTTTTTATTTGTATAATCCTTTCTCTCTGCCTTCCATTACGCCATCCCATGGCCTTCCATTATGCTCTCCGGAAAATCCATTACTGGCTACTTTCTAGCCATCATCTAGCTTTCATCAACTTTCATGTCCAAGTCATTTGTTGTGCAGGCTGCCCGAATGTGGATTTCCGTGCATTTACCGCTATTTAAAAAATCTATTAAAAGATATTTAGTTAACGTATTATTAACCCACCCCCCCCCCCAAACCACACCTATCTCCTTACTTGTCCTTATATCCCATTTCTTCCATCGATATTGAGTTAGCATAAGTTACTAATTTCTGTTTTATTTTAATTATTATGTTTATTATGTAATTGTACTCATTTAGTATGACTACTTTTAAAAAAAATACACTTGTTATATAGTAATTTGCCAACATAAATATTTATTCACAATAACCCTGGCGGTATGGTCGTCAGATGTTGCCACTTGGCAATAGGCCAACCCTGTTTAACTACATCTTGTGTGGAATAAAGTTTTGAAACAAACTTAGATATATATTTCATAAATTATTTATTGTTTATTGACCTTTTTATTCGTTGTAAGAGACTGATCATTTGACTAACGAAGCAGGTATTTTTAATCCTTAATCCTTAATAGATCTAAGGAGGTTACCGCGCGATATAATATATTTTTAACCATGCAATCCCTTCTCGAATCGGTTGGGTAACTAAATTGTAATGTTTTTTTTTAGTAAGATACAAACATTTAATGTTTCTAATTTTAAACGTTGAAATGATACTCAAAGATAAAAGAAACCACCTGTAGTTATGCATGGAGCGCTCGCCTATACAACGAACACACTGTGCTACGAAGGAGCGGCTATAGCGAAAGCGGAAACGAATACCGGGTATTCACGAGTATTTTTGAATATTTGACTGTCACGGCACAGTATAATAACACCAGTAAGTTCACTCAAGAGCTACAAGGCAATGCGGGAAGAGGATGCGACGAAAGATGCCGCGTCCTTAGGCCCATAGTTACGGCGCTGTGGGCTGTGACGCGCTGTGGGCGCAGTTTGTGTCCGCTCTTACTATTACTTTTTTGTGGAGATTTACGAATCGACGCCATATGGTATTCTCAGAACAAATCGGTAGCATAATAGCATCTGCGTCGCCGGGGCACCGTAAATGTAGCCGGGACGATGCTTCAAGAAGAAGACGAGTAATGATATTACGATTTGTGGTAGCCCTTAATATTCCTGACGTTCCTTGCTTCGATTTTAATTTTGTTCTAAGAGAAGCTACTGTCTGGTATACTGTGGTCACGGCGATCAGCCTTTGTGACTACGGAAAGGCGTTCGATTCGATCGGTGAATATTTCTAAACGAGATTGATCGTATTGGGTGTATGATCGTATGAGGTGTATTGATCACAATTTACTGTTACCACCATAAAGTGCTCGTAACTTATACCGAAAACATTTAGATATCATGGTTTGGGGCGCAGCAAGTGAGGTTTGGGTCGCTCTCCAGTCATTTTCATTTATTAAGGCATCGAGGTTACCAAGACAGTGTATCTCGAAAAGGTTTTAACTGAAGCATCGATACCATGGATACGATAGGCATATAAATAGTTTGGAGCCAGGACATAAACATTCAAACAGAACTCAGCGCCTTCCGATGAAGCCCTCAAAAATCAAAAATATCTTCGCGAGAATTTTCCTATGTTAATTTGGGATCAACAGTGGCCCCCATATACATCAGACGTAAATCCGTTGGATCTATCCATTTGGAATAATTTGAGAGCCATCGACAAAAAAGGTACTAGAGTTTTGGATAGTCTGATCCTTTCAGATCAGACAGTATTTTGGCCATAGAATGCCTGGGGTAGAGTCAGCAAGCCAGATTCCGAGACACCTGGCGCTGGTGTGCTAGGAAAGGAGTGATTTTAATTGGTACCCATAAAGTGTTTTGGAAAAGCTGAAAATTCATCAGTGGATGCAATAAGGAGCTCGAAAAATATGATCGGACTGCTTTATGCTACGCGTGACGTCCGCATCTCCATACCTATATTGTGTCATTGCGACCATTATATTTCGCAGCACAGTAGACCGATGCGTCACAGACCGATCCGTAAGAGTAAAGAATGGAAAGGATACGTCAGTTTCTGCGTTGCGTATTCGAAGCCAATGGAATCTGCTTCTATACTCAGAGAAGTAATCGAATTTTCTCACATTATAAATGGACCTAATGTTACATTTTCTGCAGTTGCTATAATTTGTCCAGGATGGCTTTGGTGACGTCAAGATAACTTACAATATACTGCCAACACAATGTAGGAAACTAATCGCAACTCTTATAACTGTACCCCAAAACTTTAACAGGTGTACTCTTTCAACCAAATTTGTTTCATAGCAGCGACATTTCATAGCTCCTTTTCGGCGGCGCGCCAAAAACAAAGAACTTGAAATTTCGGCGCGAAAATCCACTTCGAAATTCAACATTTAAATATAATTCCGCCACCCGAGCCGTCAAAAACTTTCCAGCACTTAATTCCTCCACTTTCCCCGAAAGCCGAGGCCTATTAGCGAGTATAGCAAGTCTCGGGCAGATTTACCGAACTCAGGTAAAGTTTCCACGAAGTCCCGAATGGCCCGCGCCAGCCCCTAACCACTAAGGTAAGAATTTCACCGGGGCTCTAACGGTATTTAAGAAATACAGTAGATAGGCAATTGCATTCAAATGTTTGTTATATTATTTTTTTATTTCGAAATAGGATACTGTATAGGCGTGATTAGAGCGGCATATATAGTGCGCAGCCATACTGCCCTAACATGAACGTCGCGTATTGAACATACGAGAAGATTAATGAATGTTTGAACTATGAGTGGCATCTACACGTTGCGATTCGTAGTAACATCCTAGCTGCCAAGTCGTAGTACGGCGTTTAGCATGCGAATACGCCATAAAACCAACGATAATATTGTGAACATGAGTAAAACATACATTTTAAGCACTACTTATGATATGAGAAACGAATCTGACCGCGTGAAATTAAAAAATAAACAAGTTTTCTCCCATAATTTGCGATCGCCCTAAAACCTAGTATCTTTCTAAAATAATTTGCAGAAATTACTTTTTATTTTTTTAACTGTACTTTGTGAGCTCACGCACACACAAAACGCGAAAATATCCGAGCAATAACAAACGAAAGAAAGACAAATGAATAAGGTTTGTTGGAATAAATGAAAGTATTGAAATATGAAGTGAAGAATGAAATATATAAAAATAACAATAACGAAAAAGTTTTTTAATCGCGAGCTTCATCATCACTGTTTACAGTTCTTGATAGTACCTACACAATTGAGTTAACTATTGTGCCAGACCGCCAGAAGCTTGCAAACATTAAAGTGGGCTGCTTTTTTTAAATCTGTAAGGAAATAAATAGTAACTTAGATATAAAACAATATATAGGATTGGTAGAATAAAATCTATTTATGTATTATTTTAACAATAAAGTTACTAAATAACCAAGTAAGACTTTTTCAAATAGGTACATACAATTATGATTTTGGAGAAATATTCAGTGGATCAATGACGTCACGCATTGAATTTCTAGAACTGATGATAGATGCTGGATTAGTAAAAAATATCTTTTAATACGATATTAATTTATCTAAATAATTAAGACACATGAGAACATTCCAGTTTCAGAGTTTGAGAATATTGAAATATGCCAAAAGTACTGAAAATAAACAGTGACTCAAATAATAAGGCAGCTCACTGTATAGTTTGCTGTTTGTTCTACTCTTTTTTGTGAAACTTTACAAATGGACGTGGGTTTATTATCATTCGACAATCTCTTACAACCAACCCAATTATGAAGTGTTTGTGTGTCGTAACATTTGGGTAAGTGTGTCTTGTTATTGCATTCGATCGACAAAATTGAAAATGCAATTACGTTAATTTTATCCCAACGGATAATGGTGACCCAGACGGGAATCGAAGCCGAAACCTTACGATGTAAGACCAGGCGATATAGCCACGATGCCACCGGGCCGGGTAATAATCTACATTATAATAATATAATAATATATCTCACAATAATCTACATCATAAATTCACTCCTGATCATACTGTGAACACCGAAGTATCGTTTAATTATTGTGGTTTAATTTGTTCAAAATACTTTATCTATGAAAGATGTTATCTATTGTAATTATTATTATGTTATTATTGTTAATAATATTAGTGTAATCTTTAATGTGTTGTAAATATATTGTGTATTTTTATCTTGTTTTAAATATATACTTAATAATTTCTATTTATTATTACTTAATCTCTGGTAATAAACTTCTAGTGTCAGCTCGACATCTTAAAAAGTCGTAAATCGCACATCTAGGCACAGGCGTAGGCCTAAAGTACGGGCCAAAGGAACGTTCCGATGGGGTAATAAACCGAGCTGTCAACAAGGATGCGGCTAACGTCGATATTGCTTATCGATGAATTACGCTTGCTCGATGAAACAGTATTATACATCTGCATTTATTATAGTATCGATTGTTATCATTTCTAAAGAGTCATTAGTAAAATGTTATCGTGGCATTTTGTAATAATGAGTCCCACATATGTATATTATAAATGCTGCGAAATGATAAAACATCATAACTTGCCTATCAGTTGAGCAATGGAGACCATATTTTCTAACCTGGAGCTATTGAAGTTGAAGGGTGATATTAACATGCAGACTTTACCTTACGCCTTATACATAACATTTTGTCATTTTTTGACGAACTGAAAAGTGACCCGACAAAAGTTTGGCTGCTCAATCTCAATAATATAATAATCTGATAGATAATCTGCGAAGGTTGCGACGCGCATCCTACAAGCAGTAATAGGGACGGACCGGCCTAATGATTTATTGTCTCACCGGAACGTTCCTTTGCCCCTGACTATAGTTAGATGTGTGACGTGCCTCAGATTGCACGGGATTGGGATGAATCAATTTCCCCAACCCCTGATTAAACTAGAAAGTAATTACTTTCCCTTGTATAACTTTAAATAAAACACATAAAATTAATAAAATAAAATAAATAAATTATGATATTTTATTATGTAATCACGAAATCTCTAGTCTACATCCACAAAGTTGGTTTTTAACTAATTTGTAATTTTCGTTGGGATCTCTGGAGGCTAGTGGCGTACTTGTGTCGTGCACGCGCGGGCCTATCTCCCGTTTTCCTCAGTGAGTGGCGTCTCAAGAGGTAAACGGTCGGACGGCAGGCTAGAGTGCGAACAAAGACAAACCTGTCTCACCCATTTGAAGGGGGTATGCAAAGAATAAAACGATAAAATGAACGCATAGGGCGCGTCGGGTAACGACTTTGTAAGAAGACGTTGGCAATCGGCGTTGCGAGCCGAGCCGTAACTTTGCCTATCGTTAGATTGTGTTGCAGTGGTCGCTGATCTTACAACCCCAGGTTCCGGGTTCCATTCCTGGGTTTATCATTTTCCATTGCGAAAAAATAACGGAATTGTATTCGAATTCTGTCGATCGAATGCATTAACAAGACATTTTTGGTTTTAGTTATTCTCAATATTTCTTAAATCCCTCAAAATTGGTATTTTAAACATTTTATAAATGAAATTGCTCGCTTATTCGCCTCAATAAACTACCTTAATATATGATATTCATGTAAAGGCAAGTTTGTTCGATTCGTGTAAAAAAATATATAAGACCCTGAATAATTCAAATCTAGTGAAATTTCGGTTTAATAGGCCCGGTGTCACAGTGGTTAGGTCGCCTGATCTTACTTACAGCGTAAGTTTCCGGGTTCAATTCCCGGCTGGGTTACCATTTTCCGTTGGGATAAAATTAACGGAATTGCATTCGAATTATGTCGATCGAATGCAATAACAAGACACACACTTACAAACGTGTTACTAGCATACATTTATATAAACACTTCATAGTAGGGTTGGTTATAAGACATTGTCGTATGATAATAAACCCGCCCATTGCGAACTGTCACAATAAAGAGTAGAAACAAACAAACAAAATAAATAACTCGCGCAAAAACGTTCAAATCGTTACCCTTTTCATTAAACATAATGAGAATTTTACTTTACATAAGAATAGTTATTATTTTTTTTACATTTATTTATTTATTTACAAAATCCAATTATGGATAAAAGGACATTACATTAGGTCTTCATCATAAATAGACTCAATTACACTAAAACTTCGCAATTAACTAGATATAATAATTATTATAATTTTAATGTTATTCCAGATCCTTATTACTTACATAAACTCTATAATTGTATAACCAATGTAAATTCAATTTAAAGTAAATATAGAGAACCTGTTAATCTAACTATAGAGACAGTAAATATAGAGAACCTGTTAACCTAAAAAATATAGAAAAAAGTATCAAGCATAGGTAAAACAAATTGACTAAAGTAAAATCAAACTATAAAACTTATGAGAAGAAGCTAGCAGCTCATGTCGTCAGTCCGCAGAAAGTGTTTAGAGCAGAACTTCTCAAATCCCTCCTCGTCTTTTTTATTTCTACTAGAAGGTCATTTCATACTTCAATAACGTGTACATTGTACACCAGAAAAGATTGATTTGGTGGGAAGTATGTCTGGGGATAGTAAATGTGATGTAAGTGTTTTTCTTCGTATCAGGAATTAGCATGTTTTGTATTTGGTAATTCTATTTTGAATATTTTTTTATTATCAATATAATTGTTAATTTATTATATAATAATATTTACAAGTTGTATGTTGTTTTTTCAGTTTAACATTATTTTTTTTAATTTAGTTTTTTACCGATTTTATTCTAATTTCTTATACAAACACTTTTAATAAGCATTCAATTTCATTGTCTGTGTACATTCTGTATATTTTAAAATTATGCTAGATTATGAATAATATCAGACTGCTGAATTTTGCAGTATTTTTTAGGTGAGATATTAGTACGTAGTAGATATTTGTGCATAGGTAGCCAAATATATAATAGACATTAGAGTTATAAATAATGCATTAACTGTAAGTTCTAAACCCTTCCAGGTTTTTTAAAATAAATAAACTTTCAACTTTGATGTTATTTTGCGATTGTGTCATGTTGACGTGCAGAGGACAGAGTATTTAGGAAACTATACAAATATAGTTTTAAAGCTGGAAAAACGGGCTATTTAAATAAGGCATTATTATTTTGAATCAGTCCCGTACGTTCCTGGTATTTTGAAGTGTAATTACAAAATCTTTAATAAGGCGTATCTCAAAACGACTATTTATGAATTGAGGAGTTTTTGAATGCAACCTACTATATCGGTACGGCAACAACCGGTGTCTATTTCATTGGGAATATAATAAATAAAAATTTAGGAATATATATAGTATCCGGACCTTTTTTAATTATCAAAAAAACCACTAGTAGATTCTATCATTTTAATGCTAAATCTTTTTAATGCGAATTTATACCATGCGTGTTTTTTTGTAATTTAAATGTGTTTTTAAGATAGTTTTTACAAAAAAATACCTTAACCTACTGCCATATAGGTATTAACGGATTGTTTTATAAAAAAAACTAACTTAATCTACCGATATGTAGGTGTTTATTGTTGTATTGAAAAAAATGAAGTTATTCGGAATCAGCGTGGTGAATACAGCGAGGTGACATTGAAACATCTTCAATGAAGAAGAGTTCGCTAAACTGCATAAATAATGTTAGGAAAAACGCGGAATCATTGTGTATTAAAATAAACTAAATAAAAACAAATAAATAAGTAAGTGTGATGTTATTTTGTGATCGTCTATCATGTTGATGTGCAGAGGACAGGGCATTAAGGAAACTAAAAATATATTTTAATCAGTCGAGTACGTTCCTGGTATGTTGAATTGTAATTTCAAAATATTTAATAAGCCGTATTTCAAAACTTTATGACTTAGTTTTTGAACGCAGCTAACGATATAAAAAGGGCTACAGCCGGTATCTGTTGCATGAGGAATACAACGAATTAAAAAATTTAAATAGTTAAAAAATCTACGTTACCTCGGCAGCAGTAGTCCGGGTAGGCTATCGCCAAAACTCAGACAAAGCGACATCACACACTAACAAACTGATAATATCCTAAACAGCACAAAACACACGGGCACTCAGCATCTAGCAGAAGCATGTCGAGCAATGAAACGTTTTGTTGCATGAAAATATAGATCGGAGCTAGGCGGCCTCCCTGCGGTACACCACCGCGCACTGCACACACTGCACACACACGCGTCTGAATAACGACTGAATTTAAAATAGCCGGTACGGAAAAGGGACTACTGGCAGCGGCGCGGCGGCGGCGGTCGGCGCGCAACCCTCCCTTTGTGCGCACACCGAGGGGATAATGTTCGGAGATTAATGATCCACAGTGGCAACTGTATACCTACTACCCAAAATAGGGATGTGCAACGTCGATGATGATCATGACAATGACCTTCCACAGGAATATCGAATCTACGCTAATAGTCTGATCTAATATTAGATTCTTACCGCTCTACCAAAGAAAGGACAATCGGCAAATATGTATAGGCGCTGGTCCCACCTCTCCAATAACAACAGTGGCCTAACTAAGCCGGTGCAGCCGGTGCGGCGCACCGGGACCCACGGTAGTTTAGGGGCCCAAAATGAATCTTCAGTCTACGATCTACGATCAATCTAACTCTGCTGAAGCTAAGGAAGCTGATAAAATGGATGTTTCAAAACTGATCGATGCTTTTGCAGAGTGCAAATCTAGAAGAAACCACTTTATTTTTTGATTTTTTATTTTATTTTATTATTATTAAGGAAACTTACAGCTATTACAGGGGGTATTTACCATTAAACACATATATTTTCCAGAATATATATGACTAATACAACTTACCTCAATTATGAGCCACTTCGGAGGTTTGAAGTTCAGAATCTTTTTAAACAGGGCTAGTTACACGAAAACCCCTATGCTAATTATTTATTTAACATATTATATAATTTGCATGTATAATTACATGTATATACAATGTATTTATGTGTGTATGCATGTTTTTTTTTTATATTTATGTGTGAATTTATGTTTTATATATTTATGTGTGTATTATTTATATTTATTTTAATAATATTTATGTGTGTGTGTATGTAATTTACATGAATATACAATGTATTTATGTGTGTATGTATGTTTATATGTATATATATGTCAATAGTATACGTATGTATGGCCATTTATGAACGTATATTACATATAGTGTTATAACAAACCCTTCCTTCCATTTCCATTCCCCTATTGTACTTCTACATTTAAATTTAGAAATGCTTCTTTATCCTTTTTTCCTTTTTTCTTAAAAAAAAGGTTATAAAATTATTATCTCTTAAATAGGTGCTTTATATTATTTGCTAATTTGAAATGTATTAATGGCTATATTAATGTTAATTTATAAAATGTTCTTTTATAAAATGAATATGCTGTATACATTTAGATAAAAAAATAAAATAAAATAAAATTTGCATATAGAGTTGTCAACTACAACGGGCGAACCCGTCACCTCAGGAAGTTTTAACGATTAGTCGTTCTATCCCCCGTGAGGTGAACGCAGAGGACTTCGACAGAAATAGTCCACCGTCAAGCTCAGCCACTTGCCCGTAAGAGGCCAACGCCTTAACCGCGAGATAACTAGGTGGGTTACCCAGCGGGCTCACACTCACGCCCTTAATTCCAATTGTCACCAGATTACTCCGGTCTCTCGATTGGTTACGAGTTCGAGGTCGCTTACGCGGTTCTCTCCCTTGCAAAGCGGTGAGACGGTGTGCACCGAATCTATCGCGGACTTTGCCCGGCTGTTCACTCAGGATCGGGTAGCCGATGGTCGTTTCAAGAGCAGTCGCTGTAAGGTCCGCAACCACCCCCGCTCTATAGGAAACAGTACTGCTTCCAGACTCGGTCTGATATACGGTCACTGTGCACACCATGTTAAACAGCTGACTTTAGCATATGACATACGCCAGGAAACAGAGCGGGAATGAAATCATGAGACACATTACAGAGTTCAAGCAACATTCCCAGTGTGTCCGCTCCATATACTGCTGACAAAGTAGAGCATTCTTAGGAATATATGGTTTGTACTCACAAAGCGTATGTAGTTTATCGTTGCGGGTATTCTGCGATGGTTTTCGTTTGAATAGTTGTTAAAATACAATGCCTGGATGTGTTAGGTGCCGTAGGGAATATATGTAATTATCCATATTTATTAGGATTTAACTCAGAAACGGCTCATAATTGAGATCGGTCGTTTTAGTAATAAATGTTCTCCGTAAAGAGATCTTTCCATTGGTATATGATTAACAGTTAGAGGAAAAGTGGGCATAAAATGCTCATTCTCTTTTACAATTAAAAACATTGTATGAAAAATATACGGGAGTCTGAAAAAAAATATATATTTGATGCATACATATAAAAGAGGGATTGACGTCTGTCGATAAAATCTTTATTAAATACTAGCTGTCCCGTGTCCACTTCGTTGGGCGGTAAAACTTTTTACCTGTGATGAAATTATGAGTGTGGTTCGGTTAGTACTGAGTGCTATGATTTATTTCCTGACTGCCAAAACAAGGGTTATATTTTTACTGCATATGTATGTATGTATTTGCATGCCAATTTGACTATAATATCGTTATTTGTGAGTGTCTTCTTGTGAGTGTCTTATTTGTGAGCGTATTATCTCTTTAACTATTTATGCAGTAAAAGGGAATTTATATGCAGTAAAAGGGAAAAGTCTTTGGTTTTAAAGACGTGAGACAATAAATTTCTTATTTTGATAAGAATTCATAATTGTTGATAATATGACCAATAAATATGACCTAACGATTTAAATTATTTTTCAAATATAAAATACTACTTTTTGTGACTTAAATATAAAAGTTTGACATATAGCTGTCGCTGACTTTTTTGTAGGCATTACAAGCCAAGCTCCACAAATTTTCTCTAAAACTTAATCATATATCTCTCATCGTTAAGGCAGCGTTAGTTAGAAACTTTTTCGTTCGACCGTTTATTTTCCGACTTACTTTGCAAATCCGACTACCACGATAGTCTTTTCATTTTTCGGATTAATATATAGCCTATGCCACTCACAAATAACGTGGCTTTCTATTGGTAAAAGAATTTTCAAAATCGGTTCAGTAGATCCAGAGATTACTTCCTACAACGTCACAAACTTTACCTCTTTATAATATTAGTATAGTTTAAAATACTCAGTTTAGGAATTTGCTTCTCAAGAATAATGTCATCTAAATGTAAACCATCATGTTCATGGCATTCATTTAAACGAACATCAGAATTTCTCATGATGGCCGCCATTTCGTAACGGATATTTTCTCTCAACTGTTTAGTTTTCGTTTCTATTCTTGCGTCCAGGTTCGATTTCCGTTGGGATAAAATTAACGGAATTGCTTGTCAATTCTGTCGATCGAATGCAATAACAAGATACACACTCACAAACACGCTACACACACACAAACATATAAACACTTCATAGTAGGGTTGGTTGTAAGATTGTCGTATGATTATAAAACCGCCCATTGTGAAATTTCACAATAATGAGTAGAAAGAAATAAACATACAAGAAAGTCGTCAATTTTGTTACGTATATAAAAATTGACAGAGCACCAAACGTTACTTTTACTTTCCCAAAAAATACATTGCGGTTTACGAAGTATGTGAATGGAAATATTTCTTTTCGAGCAAAACTTAGAATTCGAGTTTGCACCGGATCTCCACTTTTTGAGATAAAATTCCATAAAAAAAAAGTGATTTATGGAAAATGTTTGTGTGATGTGTGTGTGTGTGTCTTTATATTACTATATCTCCGAAACTACACGACCAATTAGAAGAATAATGTCAGATTGTTCGAAGACCGATTATAATCCTGATGCCAAAATTTGAAGAACTGATGGGAGATATTCGCAATTTCGTATCAAATATCAATTTAGAATTTTGAGGACATTGCCTACAATTCTTTCTTAAGTCACTTTTAGACATCTTTAGCTGGTTGTTAATAAAAAAAATGAATATAGAATGCTTCGCAACTCTTTTATTTTAATGCTAGAATGGAAAACAAAAGTTTCTTAGAATCCTGAAATTAATGCCTCTTAACAAAATCGGACAAAGACTTCTTTTTGGCTGAAGAATTTAAAGCAAAGGTTTGAAAGGACCACGATTTCCTTGTTTTCGGCAGCAGAATTAAGGCTAAGCGTATGCTGAGACGCAGGTGACGCAGCGCAACATAGTACAGATTATGCAAGGCAGAGCAGTTGAGGCAGACATAGGCCGCGACTGCGAGCGTATGCTGCAACGCATCTAAAAGACACAGATACATTCATTCGCGTCCTAGATAGTACAAAGAATATACCCTATTTGAGTTTGGCGAGAATGTTCACCCATTTTTGCAACAAAATTATAAAATCTAGATAAAAATACGTCTCTACGCGCACGCGTTGCGCAGAACTCTGTGCCGGCACTCCGACGAGGCGCAGAGCAGGATAGGATTCACGTGCAGGATAGGATTCACGTGCCTGCGCCGCAGCGTACGCAGCTCTCAGCATGTTCATGCATAACAAAATCTCACAAAATCTGCATCTCTGCCCTGCGTTGCTGGGAACTGCGTCATCTGCGTCTCAGCATACGCGTAGTCTTAAGTGCCTGCGACGCAGCGTACGCAGCTCCCAGCATATTCATGCATTACAAAGTCTGCTTTGCCCTGCGCTGCGCGGATCTGCGTCACATCCGTTTCAGCATACGCTTAGCCTTAAAGTCGAGAGCTGGGATAGAAAACCTCCGAATAAGACAAGCCATATGAGGAAGAAGAATGAAAATAGAACGTTTCGAACAGCTTCAACCCATCGATATATAAGCCTTAGATATGCCCTCAGACACAAATAAGTTGACTCCACACCCTGTGCTCGTAAAACATGTGACAGATAGAGTAATGAATTGAACAGCATGTGAGAGAATAGCACGCCAATATTCTTCGCGGGAACGCTCACACCGGGAACGGTCGGCTGAAACACGTAACACGAAATCGACTGCAACCAAACTACTACTGGCCGGCTTTCAGTAGTGGTTTTTTAAGTGGTAATTTTCGAGCGCGAAAGTATATATCGATGCTTCAACCAGTGAAATCGACGCACTACATCGACGCATCCCATCTACCGTCTATCGCTTTCCTTGTGCAGCGCAGGGGTGAAATGAGAAAAGCACTACTACTGGCCGGCTTTCAGTAGTGGTTTGGAAGTGGTCATTATCGAGCGCGAAAGGCCCATCTGGGGCTCATAATATATCGATGCTTCAACCAGTGAAATCGACGCACTACATCGACGCATCCCATCTACCGTCTATCGCTTTCCCTATGCAGCGCAGGGGTGAAGTGAGCAAAGCACTACACCGCGTCGCCTGCGGCTAGAGCGGGACGGCTGCCTGCCTGCACGCTCTGCGAACGGCTCATCTGCCAGCCGTGCAGATTCATTCGCGGACGAACCCCAATTTTTTTCAACGCTCCGCTCGTCGCGTCGCGCGGGGGACCCCACCAAATATAAATGAACACGCTTTTATTGTTCGCCTCACGACCGGATTATAATGCAAGCGGCCTACGAACGGTTGGCGTTCTGCTATAACGTCGTGAACAAAGAAAAAGCGTAGAATGGACCCTTCATACCACTATCACAGTATACCTTCTTGTCCTTTCCCAATTACAACGAAGCAGCTACCTTTCATGGGCTTCAATCCTTACAATCAAGAAGAAATTGCGCAGACGTGGTGTTTTTCCATAAAATATTGGCAGGTTACATTGATTGTTCTGATTTTCTTGGAATGGTATCTTTCCGTGTACCATCGCGACTCACTCGCCAAACGGAGTTATTCCACCTTCCGCAGGTTAGTACTAATTATGCACAAAACTGTTTCATGTATAGGGTATGTAAAATATGTAATACGCAGCTCGGCGATATTGACGTATTCAACACGTCATCATTCGCTCTTAAGAAAGCAATTTTAAATGACGGTATTTGATTTATCACTGTAATCGCAATATATAATATATTATAAATAATATTTATGCAAGAATATCTTTAAATAATATGTATGACTATATTATGGAACGTGTATTTACATAAAATTTTATTTACTTATTATGACTCCTTTCTTCCCAGTTCCCACCTCTCACTATGTGTGTTAATACTTCAAAAAAACGATATTGTTGTGTTTAAATTATGAACGTTTAAGTGGAAACATGTAATTAGCTTTATTTTTTTAACTTAATAATTTTGTAACAAATTTCTTGTAATAGCTGTATGTTTCCTTAATAATAATAAAATATAAAATAAAATAAATATAGATATATTCTAACTCGGTATACTGTGTTACTATGGAGTTGTCACCTAAAACGGGCGAACCCGTCATCCAGGTTGGTATAACGATATGTGATCATTCTTTCAGCCGTGGGATGAGCGTAGAAGACTTATGCACGGCCGGTGGCATAGTGGTTAGGTCGCCTGATCTTACATTGTAAAGTTCTGGGTTCGATTTCCGGCTATGTCACCATTTACCGTTGGGATTACATTAAAAACCCCTTAACGCAGGCTATAAATGCCTCTATAGAAAGTGGTGTTTTTCCCGAAGAGTTAAAATTATCAAAAGTGATTCCACTCTATAAAGCAGGCGCAAGAACTGAAACTGGAAATTTTAGACCAATTGCAATTTTGTCTTCTTTCTCAAAAATCATAGAGACTATAATTAAAAATAGATTAATTGCGTTTTTTGATGCAAACAATATTCTTAGTGAAAGACAATTTGGATATAGACGAAACAAGTCCACTACTAAAGCTATCGAGGATTTCATATCTTATATAAATGACAAACTAATGGACAAGTACTACACCTTAGGTATTTTTTGCGATTTGAGTAAGGCATTTGATTGCGTTAGGCATGATATTTTACTAAACAAACTAAATCATTATGGAGTCAGGGGAGACTGCTTAAAATGGTTTGATTCATATTTAACAAATAGAACGCAAATCGTGGAAATTACACAATGTCAAAATCAAAACATTACAAAACACTGTTCGATCCCTTTAACTAATAAACTTGGAGTCCCGCAGGGTTCCATTTTGGGCCCTATTCTATTTTTAGTATATGTAAATGATTTACCAATGTATTTCAACGATATAAATGTAACGATGTTTGCTGACGACACTAGTTTAATTGTTGCCGGTAAAGATATGGAAGAATTATTGATTAACGTTAAAATTAATCTATTCAAACTAAATAATTGGTTTGAGAGCAACAACCTCACACTAAATGCGTCTAAAAGTAACTTCATACATTTTACAAATCATCGAAATCGGAATAAAGGTTCGCCAATAATACTTTCAATAAATAACACTGCCATTCCTCAAACTCATTGTACTAGATTTTTAGGTGTTCATGTCGACGAACTTTTAAAATGGAACTTTCACTGTGAAAACCTCGAAAGTAGGTTAAGTCGGGCATGTTATGCTTTAAGTATTGTAAGAAGGTCTTTGGATGAATTGCAAACAAGAAATGTTTATTTCAGCTATATTGAAGCTATCCTAAGTTATGCCATTACGATCTGGGGAAATTGTTATGCTTGTCATAGGGAACCCATATTTATACTCCAAAAGAGAGCAGTGCGAATAATTGCAAAGGTGAAAAGGGAAGAGTCATGTCGACCCATTTTTAAAAGGCTAAGAATCCTCACCTTAACCTCACTCTATCTCTTTAAGTT
This sequence comes from Micropterix aruncella, assembly GCA_944548615.1. Taxonomy (NCBI): domain Eukaryota; kingdom Metazoa; phylum Arthropoda; class Insecta; order Lepidoptera; family Micropterigidae; genus Micropterix; species Micropterix aruncella. The sequence goes on from OX155970.1 coordinate 26,115,598, forward strand.
ACTAACTGAGTTTTTTAAGAATAAAGAAACACATTATAAAAAGTTTTCAGATACACATACTAAAAATACGAGAAATAAATTAAACATTTTTATACCATGTATTAAACTAAACACAGCAAGGCAAGACAAAAAATACTCAGGGCCATATTACTTTAACAGGCTACCAGAAAGTTTAAAAACTATTCAAGTGGAAAGCTTATTCAAAAAGTTACTTAAAGAATTCTTATTAGACAAAGCTTTTTACTCGATCGATGAGTTTGTTAATTTTAAATAATTTTTCAAATTTTTTGGTCATTTTTATGACAATTTTAAGTAGCATTCTTTAATTATTCTGACTTTTTCTGATTTTGATTTCTTGATTATTTTTATCAATTATTTTAATTTGTGGTTTTAGTAAATAAATCTTAAAAATGATTTGGATGCCCTAAAAGCAATAATGAAGTAACTGTATGTACGTGGTGATAAATTTAAATATTGTAAAAACGAACTAATATACTGTAATTTAAATGTACCTAAATATTAAGTTTCTACAATCTGTTAAGATTTTTTTGGAAATAAAATAAATTGAAAATTGAAATTGAAAAAAAATTGATAAAATTAACGGAATTGCATTTCAATCGTGTCGAGCGAATGCAATAACGAGACACGCACTTACACACATGCTACATGCATACATACATACATATACACACGTTATAATAGGGTTGGTTGTAAGAGATTGACATATGATAATAAACCCGCCCATTGTGAAATTTCACAATCATCAAGAGCTACCTAACAATGACTTTGGAGTGACTTAGCAATGACTTGGAGTTGACTTAACAATGACTGAGGAACTTTGTGGTTACTATTAGGTATCGCTCGTGTTATAATTTTATGGGTTGTTTGCTGGTGCAATTCTTTATGTTTGTGATAATAGAGTATTATCGTTTTAGTATATGTTTGCCGTACACCAAGAACTGAGAACTCTAATAGTCATAGTCATTGTGCAAATTGAATGTAATATAATATAATAATTGAAACGGAGCGGAAATAGAATAAAAGTGTATATGTACACTCTTCTATAGGAAGGTTGGTGTCGGATGATTTCTTAAACGGAAGTACAAAAAAGCGAAAGTATTTTTAAATCATAATTATTATTTTAACAATTGATACACATAATATTTAAAAAAACACTTTTCACTCTTGGGCTAGATGCGGGGTTAAGGTAGTTCTAAGACTGTGCTAAATTCCATTTTGAGAGTTTTGAAACTGGTCGAGTTAAACGACGGACAATATACATATCTCACCAATAGGGCACAGACTGTGAATAGGGTTACGTTTGTATGCTTACATACAAAATAAAGTTCTCGAGCCTATCTTACGTCTTCCTAAGGTCGAACGCTATAGCGTCATTCTGAAAGCTACCGTATACCGACTGCATAATGGGGAGTTCGCAGAATGCCTAGCTTCTGTGAAGTTGCAAGTGTGAAGTGTCATATATTGTAAAAGTTAATATTTATTTATACCTGCCTACGAGGAATATATTCGTGTATTGCTCTGAATTTGTAACGATGACTTGTAATGTGATTTTGAAGAAAAAAGTATGGTAATTCAATGTAAAAAAATATAAAAAGTTATACGTAAGGAACCTAAGAGTTTTTGAAAAAATGGCCAGCGTATACTAAATAGGAAGATGTGATTTAAATTTTGTGCCGAATGTTTTTTTGTGATATAATAAAACGCTTCATTCGTACGAAAAGGCGAGCTTATTGCCTGCAGGACATATTTTAGAGCTAACCTATAAGTAAACGCGCCTCAAACTTAGCTCTTTTTAGACGAGTGCCCAACAAAAAAGGAGTGTAATGTGTTCAGGGATCATCTATGTATGTTTTCCGTTTTTTTATTCCACCATAACTTCTAAACACTTGAACCGATTTAGAAACAGGGTTGATACAACCATGTTTTTTTTTAAAAATCAAAAAAATCGGATTAATTTGATTTTAATCGGATTTATTTGATTGAAATCAGATTTTTTGTTTTTTTTTATTATTTGTTTTTTTTTTAAATTTGGAAGTTAGGGAAAACACAATACAATTGTTATTTATTTAAATATGTTTTAATAACATTAACAAAAATCAACATATTGTTTTTCTAAAAAGTAAACTTACAGTAGCATATTTATTTGCCATTTATTTAACAAAAACTATTGTAAAATGTACAACAATCAAGGAGTTCTTACTTCTTCTAAATAAAAACATTTTTCAAACACTTTTTTAAACAACAGAATAGTCTGAAAATCAAATGCAAATAAATTATCGCTTATGTATATGAGTAGATAGCGACTCATTGTATGTCGCTTACGGTCGAATTATATGATATCGTGTATCAAACAGATTTTTGAAATGTTAAATTTAGATATTAAAGTTATATTTAGATATTAATGACAATGAATTGTTACATTTCATAATTATTTATTTTTTTTACTTAATTATTTTTTTATATATGTATAACGTACAAGGAAAACATAGAAGGACATGCATACTGTTGTACATGAGGAATAATTAAAAACAAACATTATTATAGCGTAAAACATAGCTCTATGCATATAAATATGCTAGCATATCCGAATGAGGCGAAATTGCACAGCCAACTAGACCTAGAAGGTCTGCTCTGGCTGTGCTGTGTTATACGAACTCTATGTTTGTAACTCGCGAACTGACGAAGGTGATCAATTTTCAAATATTTCTAAATCTAACAAATGTGTTGTTTACACAAATTAAAGTAAAATTTAAAGTAGATAAAAATATGTATGCAATTAAGGACTAAAATAAAGTAAACTTTACATTATATTCAATAAATTTAAGTGGAAAATAAGTAATAATATATACAAATATATGAATAAACACTACATTCTAATATATATGTATAAGAAAATGATATGTAATACCTATTGCACAATTTTACAAATACATATTTTTTAAATATTCACCCTACAGTATTAATTAAGATCTTTAGTTTTTGAACGCCCAATATCTAGAAGCCAGTTTTTTACTTTACCTTTAAAAGTTACATAATTTTTCACGTTTTTCGTGGTTTCACATAGTGAGTTGTAAACTTTCGGGGCGATAAAAAACATTGTCTTCGGGCAAATGTGCTTTTTACCTTTGGAATTGCGAAAAATTCCTTTTCAGCATTTCTCGTTAAGTACATTTGTTGACCTCTTCCTCTGTACTCTTTAGTTTTGTGAAAGTTTACAAGGCACTGCTTAATAAATAGCTGGCAGATATCCAAATAGAATGTATTGGAAAAATAATCGTATTTACTTGTGTATTTACTATTATATTGAATGAGTATTGTTAACCAGTAATAATTACTATCTAAATACTATCTATTTGTACATCATATTTAAATATTATGATTATAGATAGTTAACAATTTTATATATTCAATTTTACTTTGATCGGCAAGCTTATAAGGAGTAATAATAACTATTAGCGTATACATTCTTTCAACTATATTATCTACTGTTTTTCTTAGTATTTTCAAAATTATCATACTTACCTATATTTATAACGATTTAAATGTCCGCCTTAGAATAGTATAATAGTTCCGGCTATAGCATAGATAAATGACATTAAAATGGCATCACTAGCAACAGTTTTTACCATCATGTTTTCAGTTTTTTGGGACTGTTTTCAGTTTTTTGATATTCTACGATAATAAACTCTAAAAATATTACCTAGCTACCTGTTGCTATTCTGAGTTGTACATTTGTGTAAAACATTTTTTTCACGTTTTGTCAAAAATAATGTATGAAATTACTATAATTATGTGTCCAACTATGAATTTTAAAGTATGTACGGATGTTTTGAATCAAATTGAATTGGAGTAAATTATTATTTTGATTAAAAAATAAATAAGCAGCGCCATCTGTCTGAATTCAGTGGAATCAGCGAGCGTCTAACGCTAGCGCGCTCTGCCGGCCGGCCGAACGCCGGCCGGTCCCAAAAATAACAATCCAAAACGGTGGACGATCCGCCGCTCCATTCAGTCGTGTGCCGGAGCTCCCGGCGGTCAGACCAACGTATGTCTGCGTCGCTTCGCTCGTTGCCATGCCGACGTGCGTATTCAGGTACTGCAAGAACAAGGCAGACGCTGGCGGCAAGATAGACGGGACTTCGTTTCATATGTGAGTATAGCCAACCGTAGAGATATTTTATTTCTGATAAGGTTTTAGCATCTGGATCAACAATGACAAGACAGACGCCTACAGCGTGACGCGCCCATGGATTTGTTTTGGCCCTAGAGATAATATAGTTAGGCACTGATAAAGGCAGTGACAAACTGGTCGCACGTACGCAACGCATTATGTTATCCGAACCCTTGAATTTGCAAACATATGACTTAAAAACACACTTATCATACGTAACGTCGTCATAAACAACGTCGATCTGCATGTTTCGATCTGATCTATAGTTTGGCATGGGAAGGTGGAGGGGGTGAGGCCAGCGCCACACTTGTCCTATGTGCGCAAAGCATTGTAACGTCTGGACTTTTGAATTTGCATGCTTAGACGGGTGTTACACGTTCAATCTGGCATCAGTTCAATCCATGACGTTGGTCAGACTGACGGGAAACTGATCGTGTATTGCGTTGACTGATGGACTGAACTGATGAAGTTAGTTCATGATCAAGGTCACGGACTGAACTTATGCCAGATTAAACGTGTAACACCCGTGTTATGAACACACGTTGCGTAGGATAAGTGAGTCTCTGAGCATGCACATTCGAGAGTCCAGAATCAGAAAACATTCTACAGCGAATTGGGAGCATTGCGTCGTATTCCTTGCGTACGTGGGACAAGTGTGTCCCTATCCTGACGCCACGCTTTATTTTGTACGTACATACTAGCTGTGTTTTCAGATGTTCTCACCGATTTTCGTGAAATTTGTGAGTTTGGAACCATTTTTTAATTTAAGGTTTCCATTTTCGGCCCCTAATTGCCTGATAGGAACCTAACGAACGCCATTCGACAGGATTTTTTTTGGCTTCCGGAATATTATTAGCTACTTGGGACTGAAATGCTGCACGTCTTAATTTTGCCTAACGGGGTTGAAAGAGGGCTGATACGTCTCAATGGCATAGTGGTCGTCTGATCTTACATTGTAAGGCCCTGTGTTCGATTTCCGGCTAGGTAACCATTTTCCGTTAGATATCATGAGCGGAATTGCATTTAAATTCTGACGATTGAATGCAATAAAAAAACACATATGTTACACGCACATATAAACACTTCATAAAACCGCCCATTTTGAAATTTCACAATAAAGAGTTGAAACAAAAAGGGTAGTGTGGTGGTGATAAGGATAATCTTTGTATATAATAATGTATAATATAATACAGGATGTCCTTATAAGTGCCGTAATTCTTTCGGGGAGTGAATTCAATACACAAAACTAGACAATAGAATTAAATTAAAAAACTATTTTGACTCTTTTCATGAAAAAAGATCTATTTAGAAATTAGGAGATGGTTTTATACACAATATTATTCTCTACATAAAAAAACTGAGTTTAATACCATCTACAGCGTTTTCTGAGTATTGTTACCGAGGAAAATCGTTTTATGTTCAACTTTTGTATATTCTATAATAGTCGTTGTTATTATTTTATAATAATAGAAAAATAGTTAGGATGACATTAGTTTGTACCCTATTTTCAAGAAAATAGTTAATACCATTTAATGTTTTTGAATGAGGAATATATGGCGTTTTAATCAAAAGTTAAGCAGTCTTTATTATATAAGGACTGTATCCTTGTTACATTACATTACATTACATTTTCGTCGTGTCCAATTGACGGCAAAAGACCGCTCTTGGACGTGTCAAAATAATTGGGTTAGGTAGTAAGTTTCGTTACTACTCTTTACTGAACATACATAGGTAGTCAAGAATTAACTACTAGATTGTCAAACTATAAATATAAATAATCAAAATAGAAGGCTAATATTTGAAGTAGTTAGTAATTCGAAAAGATACGTAGTAAAATTATTCATCGTAATATTCAAATTGTCAGTAAAATGTTAAATAATCAAAATAAATCTACGTTATGCATTTTAAACTAAAAGTACAGATATAAAATAACCAGACAATAAGGCTCTACTTTTTTAATTAATTTAAATGGGTACAATATTTGAAAAATCATGGTCCTCAAATTCGGCCAAATTATAGAAAGGGTGGCCTATCAGCATCTCCTTGATGTTTTTTTGAATTTTATGTCCTCCAGCTGTTTAAATTTTGTAGGGAGTAGATTATAGAATTTAATGCTAAGGTACAAGTAGCTTTTCTGTACTTTTGCCAGTCGTATTCGGGGTACGCATAGCGTATACGGGGTACGGGTCACGCTCGCATTGAAATAAACAATTTATTTATTTCTAGATTCCCACAAGATCCAATAAGAAGGCATAAATGGGTAGTAGTAGTGCGCCAAGAAAGGAAAGAAGAATGCTGGAAGCCATCGAAAGTTAGTGTCATCTGCAGTTTACACTTTAAAGGAGAAGATTTCTATGAGTCAAAAACGGGCAGAATGTTACTGAAGAAAACAGCTAAGCCGGTTTCGGTAAGTTTCAAATTTTGTAAAAGAAGGTATCTCGTAGCCAAATTTGTTAGTATGTTTATATTTAATGTCGTGAAAACATGAGTTACGTTTTTTAGTAAATTTTCGTAAAATATTATAAAGTAAAAAAGTAGAGTAAAATAAAGCGTTGTTAGTATAATAAAAATATTGTTATTTGATTTAATTTAAAGCGATTCACAAATAATATTAGTTTACAATTTAAAACATCAACTAAACTGTTATTTATTTATTTATTTATTTATTTATTTATAGTATTACACAAGTTCGTTTGTACAGTTTACCATATCATGTTGTATATATATGAGACGTTAACAAAAAACTGATTCTTGAGGAGATAGAGTAATGAATAAAAGTCGCCTAACTAGGCCAGGGCCTGTTCTATGGCAGACTTTATAAAATATTGTTTATATGTATCTAATCAAGTTACTAAACAATTAAAATTTGTAGAAATTCTATTAATTTGATAATAATTATTAACGTGTAGAGTAAAAGTAAAAATATATGTTTGAAAGTAAAAATATATGTCTAAAATTGAAGAATAATGCGAAAAATTAATATACAAAAAATTAATATACAATATTCAACATTCCATTGATGTTTTCCCTGCCTTCTGTAATAAGCCACCTAGAAACCGATTCTTTAAATTTGTTTTTAGTTTCAATGCGTTTCACGACATCAGGCAGGTAGTTGTACATTCTCGGTGCTATGAAGTTGAAATGTCTCTGTCCGAAAGACGTTATGTAACTGAATAACCGAATGAGACGTTATGTAACTGAAGAACACCGTTACACCGCTTCGTAAGGGAGAGGACCGCGCAAGCGACCTCGAACTCGTAACCAATCGAGAGACCGGAGTAATCTGGTCACAATTGGAAGTAAAGGCGTGAGTGTCGGCCCACCAGGTAACATTCCTGGCTATCTCGCGGTTAAGGCGTTGGCCTCTTACGGGTTTGTGGCGTAGCTAGACGGTGGACTGTTTCGTCCCCAAGTCTTCTACGTTCACTTCCAGGGAGATAGAACGACTAATCGTTAAAACTTCCTGAGGTGACGGGCTCGCCCGCTGTAGTCGACAACCCAAGTTATTCTAATTACTAAATTCGCAGCAAGATATTAAAGTCAATTATTAGATGATGCTTTCTGTCCGATGTCGCCTAACTAAAATCCGCCAAAGCTATTGCTTGGGCGGACTTTTTTTATAAACATAGAGTTGCATATATAAGTGTGAGAATACGCCAAAAAATATGTAAAAAACAAAGTCAAGAATTTATAACAAAGAGTCATTCATTAAAAATAATAATATTATTAAATGAAGAACTTAAAACACAATCATTTTAAATTAAAATGTCATATAGCTGCGAAAGTTTTAGATTCTACGCATTGACATATCAATGACCTAGTTTTTAGAGTAATGATTAATTTCTACATGCATTGTTTATTGCCTTAAGTTAAGTCCTAATATTATTAGATACTATTTTTATATATTTTTTCTCTTTTAACATATGTAGTTTAAAGTTTGCACAAGCCACTATTTTCTTGGTACGCTCGCCTTAGTACGGGCCTAGGCCTAGTTAGGCAGCGTTGATCTAAAGATGGACTGGGCTGCGGTACTCTCTTTGTTGCTACTATTTACAACGGAGCCTCTAATGATCATATGTAATGTACTGTAGTTTTAAAAAATGCGCATTTCTTTAAATAAATAAATAAATAAATAAAATAAATAAATATGACTAGTCATCTATATGCTTGTCCTATTTCAGGATCAACTATTCGATCCTCATCCGCTGCGTCCAGCGCAGCCAATCCAGGACTCATCTGTAGAACAACAACAGAATAAGGAACATAACGACGACCAATTGGCCAGAACTATAAACCCGCTCGAAGATAATGACGTCGAGGAAATGGTCATCCAGCCGGCCGTTTCATACTCCAGATCTGGAACCCCGCTTGAAGATGAGGATATTTCCGATCTGGACTCCATATTCGACACGCCCAGAGAGGAGTACTGGCGGAAAATGTTCAGAAAGAAGGAGATTCTGTCGAAGTATCAGGCGGTGAAGATAAAAGCGATGCACAGGAAAATTCGCAGCTTGACGACGAAGAATGAATCCCTGGAGAAGAGCGTGAAACAGCTCGAAGAAATCGTGAAAACAAGAAAACTTCAAATGTACCAATTGTAAAGTCGCATATTTATTTATTTATTTTATTTTGTATCGATATTAAAAGGATTGCTTCAACGCTTTAATAATGTATTTATTGATTGTAACATGCTATTATAGTGAGTAGCGCGAGAGTGCCGCTGCCGTTGATGACTGCACGCGTTGACCGTTGATGTCGCTTGGAGTGTTGATGTAAACTGTAGAAGTGAACTGAAGGAATAGTTGATTTGAACTGAGCATCGGTCCCTAATGGTTTGGTTCCTAAAGGTTCCGTGCAGCTTGGGCCTGATGGCCTGTCTGTATTTTCCTAGGGCGGTGGTACAAGCCACGGTTCAATTCCCATCAGGTAGCCTCCTCGAAGAATGACTTACCTGAAAGCGCCGATGTGAAGATTACCTGCAGTAGTATACAGATGGGATCAGCAGTTCCGATTTAGGGAACACCTCGGGCGGAACTGGGCGGTATGTGCGCGGTGTGGCGGCAGCCAGTCATTTACGCGATCCGGCGAATAGCCGGAAGAGTCTTGAAAAGTACGTTTATTAAGAAGCGGGAGATAGTTGTTGACCTGGCGTCATCTATCGTGATAAACGATCTGTTGGTCACCCGATCGCGTGTGAGCTTGACGGGCAAAAGGCGCTTCAGTCCGCAATAATTTCGAACTTAAATTACCGCTACCGTCAGATAGAGGCCGCGCAAGCAACCTCGATTTCTGTGACCAGACTGGAGGACCGATAAATCCGTCCAAATCTGGTAGTAAGGGCGTGAGGATTGTCCGCACTTTGCACTTCCCAGTACCACGCGGTAAGGCGTTGGACTTTCAAGGGCATGTTGGCGTAGTTAGGTTAGGTTGGCGTAGTTAACCCACGGTTGAAAGCATGATAATATATCGTTAAAACTTTCTGAGGTGGCGGGTTCGCCGTAGTAGACGATAGTTCCAAAGCACTAACTTGGACACATAGGTCGCGAAGTGGAGCTGTCGCCTTTGCCCCATATTTAATATAGAAGCCTTGGATGAATAGTGAGACGTGACGTAGGAAAGGTATCAAGAAGCAAAAACCTCGCACATACAGCCTCCAACCTTTGTAGCCTCCGCTCGGACTTCCTGTATAGATATATATGGGCCATACACACAGACGCTATAGTCTGTGTATATCTATAGAAAGCCTTTACCTTTATGGGGAAGGGTGTGGGGGTGAGGTAAGCTACTATGGTATATAAAAATGTACCGAGTAAAGGCAGAAGAAAAAGAAGAAAATATAAAACACTGACAATATGACGAAATTCCTACAATCGTATTTGCAATCTGTTATAAAACACGGGCGCAATTCGATTAAAACGATGAAAGCCCAGCAGTTGCCTCGTCAGTTGCCCGTCAATTCCAGTAATTGATAAAAAAAATAGGCAGAATTACTAATGGGAGTATAAGAGGGAGAAGAGGGGGTATGTTGCGGGAGGTAAGTGGGGGGGGGGGGGGAGAAAGGGTAGATGGATGAGGGATAGTCATTACAACGAACACATATACACTACTGTGAAAAAGTCTTTGAACAGTTACCCACAAAATAAACGAGGTGTCGTATTTTTTAAAGTAACTAAGTGAGCCCTTTCTTTTTTTTTGTCGGGCTTGTTCATTCATCGGAAGAGTGATAACACTTTATTAGACATTTCTGCAACCTACCTGGGTTGGGAAACAATTAGAAGAGTGGACAATGGTTAAATTTTCACAAAATGCCGTTCTCGTCTTTACCTGAAAAAGGGGTTGTATTTAATACTAATGTTATTTTTCAGTAGTTGAATATTGGGCACGTCGCAAAACGCTTATTATGAAATGGTTTTTGATTCTCTCTGCGAATATTAATAAAAAAAAAACGAAATACAGTCGTTTAACCCTGCCGCGGAAAATTGTTTATATTGCTGTTGACCTGTGAACTCTTTTAATATATTTTATTAAAATGAATAAAATTAGAGCAATGGATCGACAAACAAATATTACTCACCATAAAGAAGGACATTCAGTGCGAAAAATCGAAATTTTTTACTTGCATCAACCTAAATTCAGCGAGGCTGTTCTTAGCTCACTAGACGTCTAGGCAGTGATTATATAGTGAGTACACAAATTGTTTCAAAACACTCAGAGCAAAAATTAGAATAGCAAAGAGTATAATTTGAATACTTATATCCTATCCTACATATATCCTATCCCTCTCCTTTCCTATCCTTGCAATAGTTCAATTGTAATTTAATTAAATTTAATTTAGTGCAATGCAACTTTTGATTTACCGTATAAGAAAATAATGTAGGAAACAATTAGTCGGCCAGCGAAACACTGTATTAGAATAATTAGTAATAATTAATGAAGCGCTGTATGTTTCCCGAAAATAAAATAAATAAATAAATAAAATCTTACAACTAACCTAATCACAGTGCAGTGGTACATGCGCGCGTTGTGGAAATAAAGATTAATAAATTTGTATGCATAAAATGAAAACTACTATAAATAAAACTAACAACTAACAATGCTCGAGGAGAGGCAATTGGGTAAGGAAGTAGAGAGATAGAAAGGAACTGGTTACTTATTTAAAAAAGTAGTAATTTTTGAGGAGAGTATTGAATGATTGTAAAGAAGGCGAGTTCTGTATATTTGCTGGAAGTCTTGCACCATGGACACAGAACGAATAGGAGTTTAAATAAGTATTATGGCAAAGAATTTTTAGTAAATTGTCAGAGGCTGACTGAAGTATGAGACCGTGGGAAATTAATGGTTCGAAAAGCTCGTAGAGATAATATGATGTTGATTTTATTTATTTATTTATTTTATTTTATAGCAAACTTACAGATAGTAAATATATGATACTAGTATCTTAAAAATATATTTAAACGAAACAAATTTACTATCCTATGAGTAGTTTGCATTGCTTGCATTACACATTAACATAGAAATAACATGAACACGTTGATAGTAGAAAAAAATATAATAAAGCTAATAATAATATAAGGGTAAGAAATGAAATAATTAAATAAGTTGTTAATAAGGTTATTTGGATAGAGCAAAAAAGAAGTATGAGTAATTGGATAGTAATATTTATTATATATAATATGATATAATACAATAGTATGTTATAATATAATAATCATATAATACAGTACATTAGGATGGCAGTTAATGAAATCTTAAAAAGTAGGAGATAGGCTAGGTATGATCGAATCTTTTATTATATTTATGGAATCATAAAATACATCTAATCCTTTAAACGATTTATCAAAAACGCGACACATTCTGGCAAGAGGTGTATTCGATCCGGTGTTGTTATTGCAAGCGACAACCGAAAATGTTTGAGAGCTGCTCGTTAGTCGCGGTGGCACACGAAATTGAACTTTTTCTAGACTAGCTCGGCTGTCTAGTCGATTGTGCAAACGCTTATGGAGACACGTTATATCAGTTATAGCCCTACGTGTTTTCAAGTCCATTAGGTTGAAGTGAGAAGTATTAGGTTGAGATTCGGAGAGCACACGATAGATAGAGCGAGTATATGGACATTTATCCTTTGGCGTACTGGCAGTTGTAGGCCATGTAGACCACTTTGGGAATCACTGGCGTAAAGAAATGCACAGATCGCACTTATTGCCATTTTGAAATGTCACCAATATTTGATCTCCCCCATACATTGAAGCGTGTTTCTACGCGCCAATGTGAAACCGTCGACGCGCGAATTCAGCAGATTTAGGGGATGGTTGGAAATTAACTCGGTGAAAAATGGACCCGCTACAACAGCCTCGTAAAATATAATCCATGAACATGTCGAGCTCTCGCGTGGGCGGGGGTGGAGGGAGTGGGGGGGGAAAGAATGGTAATTTCGTTGGCTAGCATATACCTAGATTACGAATCCCAGTACGAAAGGAGATTTATTTATTTTATTTATTTATTTATTTATTTATTCACTTATTAATAATCGAAATAACAACAAAGTAAATATATTAAAAAGAATAAAAAACACGACTGCCGTTACAGAAAGTAAACTATTGTATTTATAATTATTTTGATTTGATACGTTTTTCTATGAAATATTTGTGCGATAAATATTTATCCATACAGATACAACTATATTTCCGGACCTTTCATTTGAAACTAAACACGATATATTTATGTTAATTTATTGACATTTGGACATTTAAACAACTACTTACTTGATATTTGGACATTTAAGGTAGTACTCTATGACCTACGGGGTGACATGATGTTTCTAACAATGCCACACACTTCTAAATCGGTTCAAGCGCTTAGAAGTTATGGTGGCATAAAAAAACGAAAAACATACAATGATGAACCCTGAACACATAAAACTCCCTTTTTATCGGGCAGTCGTGTAAAAAGCAATGCAAAGTAGTAGTATACAAAAAGTAAAATAAAGTAGTAACTATACAAAAAGAATATCGCGTTAAATACTACCTATCATATAAAAATGGATAAAATAAATGACTGTAATTTAAACAGGTGAGGGTTGGCGGTAAAAATATCGAAATCTGGTGCCAACAAAATCTGGTGCCATCAGACGGTTTAACAATTTCCACCTTGTAAGGTTAGTGCGCGAGAACGGCCCTGCAAAAAAAGGTGCGATCGAGCACGAATAACATCCACCTAAGCTAGTAGTAATCTAGGGTTATGAGTTTTACTTCGAATTATATTAAAAATATAATACATGATCAGCATTTCTCTTCTGACACAAATAGTGAGATTGGCAGAATAGGGTCTGAATAAGGCTGTTTCTTTTTCAATCTGTCATGTACTTCATGGGCCAGTTCTCCTTTATTTCGTTTTAATGTAGTCCAGTAACCTAGTGCATCATAAAGCCGCAATTATATTAGGGCCACGCCGCGTGTTGCAACGCTGTCCCACGCAACGGGCAGGTGATTATATATATATATCCTTCTAGCCGTATTCGGCCATAGCGATTGCATTCTAGATTCTTTTTTTTTTTTTTTTTTTTTTTTTTTATTGTTGGGGGTTTTGCTGGTGAGCCCTCAGGTGACTGATGTAGCCGATCTTGGCTTTGAATGTGCGTGCACATTTGGCGCAAGTCAAGACACCATCGACGTAATTATACTTTATGGCCGCCGGTGGTCGGGCCTTTAGCTCGTCGCGCTTGGCATCTAAGTCGAGCAGCCTCTTCTTTTCAAAATCATCTATATTGCTCTGCACTAGCAGTCTCCATCCTGGGCGATCTTTCGCTTTACTCTCCCACTGAGAGGGTTCAATGTTGCACCTTTTCATATGCCTCTTCTGAGTATCCTTGTATCTGAGTAGCTGGCCGCCTTGTTTCCGCTTGCCGTTCTTTAGTTCAGCGTAAAAGATACGCTTTGCCACTCTCTCATCAGGCATACGGGAGACATGTCCGCACCATCTCAGCTGTCGTCGCATCATGTATGCTTCTATTCCGCTGACTTTAGCGCGTCGAAGAACTTCCGTGTTCCTCACACGGTCCGACCACTTGATGTTCATTAAGTCGCGTAGGCATCGAAGGTGGAATTTGTCAAGTGCGCGAATGTGCTTTCGGTATGGGCACCATGTCTCTGACGAGTAGAGGAGGTTTGGGAGGACGATCGCCATGTAGACAGACACTTTTGTTCCCAGCTTGATGTCGTGTGAGCTGAAGACTTTGCTACGGAGTTTACCGAAAGCTGCAGAAGCAGCTCCTATCCTCCCGTTCAATTCAGAGTCAAGGTCACATTTTGCTGTTATAGTGCTTCCAAGGTATTTGAATTTGTCCACTTGCTTCAGAGGAGTCTCTCCGAGCTTAATAGATATAGGTTCTTCATTATATATAATTGCAGGTGATTATACTAAAGTGTCGTGTCGCTGCACGTGCTGACGAATTTTCGTGTCAGTTCAGTGGTGGCCGTCATAATCCGCTCTTGTCTACAATATTTTCGTCCGACTCAGATACGGATGCTAAGGATTATATTGCCTAACTACTTATGTTAAGCCTACTCAAAAAGAAAAGAAAGAAGAGGAGATATCGGGTGCATCCAATAAAACAGTACGAGGAACCCGAAGAGAATAGCATTTATTGGTAAATAAACTAGAAAGAGACGAAACTAGATTTCACCAATATTTCAGATTGACAAAAACACAATTCTACTACATACATCCTTTTATTGAAAATGTTTTTTAAATTTGTCACATCCGATTTTTAAATTTGTCACATTAGAAAAACGCCGGCGGGTTGCAGATTTAGTGTTCCTGTACACAATTTTAAATAATAAAATCGATAGCTCGTGTATAGAAACAATACAATTTAACATTACTAAAAGAAGTCTTCGATACCCAGACTTTTTTAAAACACCTTTAGCAAAAAACTATACCGGAGTTAATAACGTAATCCCACGTGTATGTCGTCTGTATAACAAATTTCATCTTGACAATCGCATCGATATATTTCATGATAGTTTATGCTCCTTCAAAGCGACCCTCTTTAAAATACTGTAATTCTGGTATTTATACATATATTTTTCTTTTTTTTATACATATATTTAAAAAAAAAAATCAACCATTGTTCATGCATTGCGCTAATTGTGTACTCATATAAAAAGGATATTGATGTAGTCATGTAACTGTAGTATATATATGTCACTGTATGTGTTGTCAATATCCTGTTTGGGTACCAAAAAATACGTGTGGCACTCGGAGACTGCCGCGGTAAAGCTATTGCATAGCATTTTTTAACAATTATGCTATTATAATTATTTATTTATTTTATTTATGCAGTATCAAGAAAATTTTTCTGATATCAGATAACTGCGCTCTATCGGAAAACGTTGAAATTATTCCGAATCGATTCGGAATAATTTAAACGTCTTCCGATAGAGCGCACGAATTTTATTCGATAAAGCAAAAAAAACGGATATTATTCTTTGACTATTCGAAAAAATTCGTAGATAAAAAGATAGATAATTAAATTATCTTTAAAATGGTGCAGGTTTCATAATAATACGCCCGATAGTATTTGCGTAGTAGTCGTTTTTGTGTTCGGTTAGACCTAATTTCACAAATTAATTACACTATGTAATATAAACAAAATCTAAAATATTTAAACCTAGGTATATTAGGAAAATGTTCTTGTTTAACATATATTTTTTTCGAATCGTAATCAGTACTCGTTTAGACGTCATTATCAGTTTAAAATATGTCAATTTCGTTAAGAAATTTCTTCATTCGGTCGCCGCGCTGGCCTAGGCCCGCGATAAAAGCTATGCAATAGCTTAATAAAATAAAATAAAATAAAATATTAAAAAAATACGTAGGTATGCGCACTGAAATACGTATTACATAGGTATGCGTCTGCTCACTTGCTCGGCCACGCGCGCAAATGCGTGTGCCCACGACTGATTATACTATATCGTGTTTAGTGTCAAATAAAAGGTCTGATTGAGCACATTCCGGAAATATACATGTATTATAAATAAATACATTAACAACCAATATTTCATTAAAAACCCGGATTAAAAGAATTTATAAATACAGTAGCTTACTATCTGTAACGGCAGTCGTGTTTTTTATTCTTTTTAATACATTTATACCGTTTATAATCACCGGAATATCTGGCATAGAGTAAGTTGGCGACATGTATGAAAATCGGGCGCGATCTATGCAATCATCTGATATGTTCACCCTCCTCTTACGGAGCGTCATTCACTTCAAACCTTTCGTGGACAATCGCTCTCTAGCGGAAGAAAATGGCAATTATAATTCGTTTAGGGTAGTATATGTAATATGGGCTATCAGAGCGAACGCCCGCTCACCCCCTTCCATGTAAATAAATACATTACGACGCACCGCGGACAGCTTTTTGCGGATTTAAGTGCTTCCAAATCGGCCGGATAGAGTGTATGACAAATATACAAGCTTGAACACGACAGCAACGAAATGTAATCAATAATATACAAGAGGAAATCAGTTAACTACAAAAGTCTAAAATACAAATAACAAGTAAATATATTTTTAAAAATCGCTTGTCTGTAAAGTCGGTTTACTGACGATTTTCGCTGTTGCAAAGACCAGTGTCAGTGTACCTTGTCATATTTATTTATTTATTTATTTGCAGCTGTTATAAAAAAACATATACAAAAAAAAAAACAAGAACACACAGATTAAAAATTAAAACTATAAATAGACAAAGACTATGAAATAAAGCTACAAACGCTGCAAATTAGGGGTATCCTCAGGATATCTCTTATCCTGGTTTTCAGGACACACCTATTAATTATTGATACATAGGTATATGATTTTTAAAATAAAATAACCAAATCAAATAAATCTTAAAACAAAAAATCCAAATAATCATAATCAAATAAATACACAAATCGAAATAATCAAAATCAAGATATTTAACATCAAATGATATTAAAAGAAAATAACGTAATTACATAAATTTAATAATCTACATATAATAAATCAAAAATAATCAAAATCAAAATATTTAACATTAAATAATCAGGTTACAAATTAATAAATAAACGAAGACAATAGTAATAATCCAATTAGCAATAGTTATTTTAAAATAAAATCAAATTATGACATCTAAATATCTTCCTTTAATAATAAACTTTTAAAGTGGTCCTTAAATACTGCAATTGATTTCGATCGCAAACGATAGTTGAACGTGACAACGTCATAAGAAAATACTGATGGATTGGTTGCATTTAAAGCAGTTTCATTTAAGATTCTATATTGTTTATTACAAACACCCAAAAATATATGCTTTTATACTCACCGATTTGACTACAACATGTAAATGTATTATTGTATAGCAGTATAATTGTATAATTGTTTATTTATTGTTTAAAGTTTATTGTTTTTTTTAATTTGAAAGTTTGAAATCTCAAACTGTTAAATAACGGTTTGAGAAGCGTTTGAGCACGCTGCGCCATCTAGCGGTAGGTGATACGTCGTAAATAAACAATATCAGCGACATTTTACCAACCGCTAGATAGCGCATCGTAATGATAGCTTTTCATATATATTTTTTTTTTTAATAAAAGTTGCTTACTTTGTTGCACTTCGTTGTACCCGCAAGAAAATTGTCCGTTCAGTAATAACATTTCGTACATCAAGAATACATATTTCCTACATCAAGAATTTAAATCAATCTAGTGATTTTCATTCTTACTATTTTAGACTGAGGTTAGTAAATAATTCTTGTCGCAACCGGTAGATGGCAGCATTTATATTGAATAATAAATATAATAAATGGAACGCCTCAGAGTGAGGTCACGCCGCATGAGTTGTGTTTTTTCGTGCGTGCAGCCGGCTGCATCGAATTATAAGACGTTGTCACGTCAAAAAATAAAAAACACGACTGCCGTTACAAAAAGTGAACTACTGTATTTATAACAAGGTAGAGAGGGCGAGTAAAGTAAAGTATACTAAATGGGCAGTAAAATTTCCTTTCTGTTAAAATCATAAATATTTCATTCATTACATAGTTATTAAATAGTATAAAAAATAGTTTAATAGTATAAACAACATAGTCAAAAATATGTTATTATTTGAATGAAATGCTTTAACTTTGATAAAATCATACGGCATATTGCCATTTCTCTATGTCTGAAAAACGAAAAAAACCTGTCTCCTTTTTAACTACAGATATTTAATAAAATCAATCTTATTTTGTTGTTATAATCGATTGAAAATAAAGTATATTTAATAATTATTCACCTTTCCAGCCTGATATTTTTTGATTATCTTCTTTATATTTGATACATTGATGCAACGCATCTTTCATCTCATCTCATCTCAAATAATTATATACAATTTAACGCCCTATATACTCATTTGTATGTACTCTTTCGAACTATATTTTTACATTAGTGCCATTTCTGGTTGCTTGATGTAATTTAGTGGTTATTAGTGTAAACAAAATTGATGAGAGTGATTTGACCCCCTTCCTATGTATTGAGCGATCGTTGCCCATAATCAACCATTACCCTGAAGGTATAAGCTATTCAAAAATATATCTTTCATTGAGGTACCCGATTTTCCGTTAGCTTCTGGAATCATTTGTAGTACTTTACTTGTAATAAAAAAATACGTTTTTTTTTTTTTTAATATTTGAGGTTTATTTATTAATCATATAGATACATATTTATTTTCGGAATCTACTGAATCAGATCTTTTTTTGACAATAAACACGATATTTTTATGTTAATTTATAGACATTTGGCGATTTGGACATTTAGATAACTATTGACAGTTAAAGTACCCTTGGACACTCGGGATGACATAACGGTTCTAAAAATACCACATACTTCTAAATCGGTTCAAGCGGTAGAAGTTATAGTGGAATAAAGAAAAGGAAAACATACATACCCTGAACACAATACACTCCTTTTTTGTTGGGCAGTCATGTGAAAATACATATTAAATTCAGAGTTACTACTCTTAACGAAACGTCAAGATGGCACTCATGGTTCCAAATTTAAGTTAAGACTTCCTTCTGAGTTGACGCGACTAAAAATTTAGATATTTTTTGCAATGCCACGCGCCAGAGCGCTTTCGATATATACATAAAGATGTATAGGTATACCGCGGCGTCAAGGGAATACGTCCCACCGTTGGCAGTAGCCAATTATGAATAACGATTTCGGCTTCGCGCGTCGTCTAATATAGTCAATTTGGGTTTTAAATTATAATATAATAAATTATCAAATGAATAGTTTTTTATAAAGTAAAAATTAGATTACAATAATAAAATACCTTTAGATCACTGCGTTATTTTTTATATCACTAAAAAATATCTTTAATAAATAGAAAAAAAATAATGTTTGGCCATAAAATTTCTGGAAATTACGTAATGTCAAACATTATTTTCTTATATTTTTTGTATTAAAGTTTCAAAAACTGTCTAGGTACTATGCAAATAGACCATACGCTGGTGTAAATAGTAATTTTTTTAATATCGAGAATCATCTCTAGGTTTTTCAAAAACTGAAGACAAATCTCGCTCGTTTTTATTTTTTTGGAAAACAGTAACAGAATAAGGATAATTTACAATTAATATGAAAATAATTTACCAATTTCGTTTCGGCGAAATGATAGCTTAAGGACCGGATTTTTAAAATCCGGCATAATTGTATTAAAATCCTTTTTCGTGTTCTCACAACCAGGCCACAAAATTATGCTTCATATAGCTTTTGGCCGCCACGGCCGGCACGTATGTTAAGTAGCTCAATAGATAGCGTTCAAAACATGCCGTTACGGTAACCTATCTCAAATCTTTTAGTAAATTTAAGAAGCGTCCGTAGCCACGTTGATACCAGCCCCCAGTTTCTGAAGCGACTATACGATACACGATTGTCGCTACTAGACGATATTTGCGATTCTGGAAGCGATTTGACAGCCCTTCAATAGTCAGAAGTAAGGTTAGGATAGACGACATCACATGAGGTGTCGTCTGCATGCCGTTGCTCTAGGACAGTGGTCGGCAAAGTGCGGCTCCGGAGCCGCATGCGGCTCTTTGGCCCCTTAGGTGCGGCACTTTGGGCCCCATATCCACTAGCAGCTTTCTAAATTTGAGCGTCTTTGTGTTTGTTTATTTGAAAATACTAGGGAAGAACAAATGTGAACTTAATTCACAACACAAGTGGTCTGCTTTGAAGAAAAGGAGAAGGAAGACATGATTATGTTTAACGCCTCAAATAGTATTCTTGACTATTATTATCAGCTGAAAAAACTCGCGTTTGCTGTTCTATCCCTTTTCGGTTCTACATATTCATGCGTACAATCTTTTTCAAGCATTAATTTTATCACGAGTTAGTTAGTTGTCTCATTGATGAGAACCTAGAATTGTGCGTAAAATTAATAAATTAATAGTTTTAAAAAAACCACTAAAAACACGCTTTTGGCTATCATACGATATTCACATACACACGGCTATGATACGATATTCCATCATGGAATGCCAGTGCCTATCTTCCGGCTTCATCATCAGACCTTGAAACCTAATCGTAGTCAAAGTTCATTCCAAAACTTTTCTAACAAGTCTAAACACAGCTATGATACGATGTTCCATCATGCAGTTCCAGTTCTATTTTTTTATAGAATGGCAAATTTCTAACACTTTCTAGTTTCTGTTAGGTAAAGACCTAACACATGTGCACGGATATCCAAGCGAACCTAAAATATTCAAATTTGTGAAATATTAGTGGCTTAATCCGGTATAAAAACACGGTGCCCAACCTCAGTCAGAGAGAGAGAGAGAGAGAGAGAGAGAGAGAAAGAAGAGATCATGTCGGTTTCACTACCGCTGAAAATCATATACCTTTCCCCGTTCCATCCCCGCCCCCCTCCCCTGCCTACGCTTCCGCTGTTGTCCGTTGTTAATAATAACAACGGGGAATTAAATTGCTTTTCCACTTCTGGCCGCCTAATTAAGTTTCAGCTTCGTCTCTTTCAGGGATTTCCCACGGACTTTCAGGCTAAATAACAGAGATGGAATTGCATGGTTTTGTCGCAAGGGAATAGCAACAATAGATAGATCTTTGTTGTATAACTGTAAGCTAGAAGTATGGCTACCTAGCTATATGTTAGTTATATGTTAGAAGAAGCGGCTACCTGATCCTGAGTTCAGAGCCGGGCAAACGACGTCATGGTCCTCGAGGATATTCAAACTGAATAACTGCTGAACATTGTTCTATCTCCCGTGAGGTGAGCGTAGAGGACTTTGCGGACGATATAAATCTACCGTCCAGCAAAAACCACGGACCCGCCATAGGACAACGCCTTACGTCGAGGCACTAGGAAGGTAACCCGGTGGGGCCACCTCGCCCCGTGGCTACCAGTTTTGGTAGGATGTACCAGTATGGAATTAATCTTCAGGATACCTCCCTCCTCTCGACAGGTTACGGGACCGAAGTCGCTTATGCGGCTTTTACCTGATGTATTTCAGCGGTAATTCAATAAGACTTTATCGCGGACCTGGGCGTCCTTTGCCCGTCATACCACTCAGGAACGAGTGGCCGTTGGAATAGGTCGTTTTAAGAATGGCATGACAACAGGTCAACATCCATGGACAAAACAGTCCACCGTCTAGCTCCGCCACAAACCCGTAAGTGGCCAGCGCCTTAACCACGAGATAGCCAGGAGTGTTACCCAGCGGGCTTACACTCACGCCCTTACTTCCAATTGTGACCAGATGTCTCCAGTCTCTCGATTGGTTACGAGTTTGAGGTCGCTTGCGCGGTCCTCTCTCTTAAGAAGCGGTGAAACGGTGTATATCGAATCTATCGCGGACCACAGCGTCCTTTGTCCGGTTGTTCACCCAGGATCGGGTAGCTGATGGTCGTTTCAAGAGCAGTCGCCGTAAGGTCCGCAACCACGCTCGCTCTATAGGAAACAGTACTGCTTCCAGACTCCCCCGACTGTTAGTCAGAGTGGCGTACATGGGTTAGCGAAGTTGGGAATGCAAACCCATGGGACATGAAGAACGTCATCGACAAAGGTGCCAAGCGGGGTGGGAACTACCTCTCTTGCATTGTCGAGGGTACTTCCGCCCCTCTTGACACCGAAGGCAATCTTTCAGTTCTCCTCGGTTCTTTGTGTCCATCGGATCGGAATGACAATGACGATCCCCACCACGCGCAGCTGCGGCGGCTTATTGCCGTAGACTCGCGCGTACCTGATCTGTTAGAGGTAACAGCGGACGAGGTCGGCACCATCATCGGGTCGCTATCGCGCAGAAAGGCACCGGGGATAGACAACTTTACGTCTGATATAGTGAAGCGGGTGTGGGAATTCGCAAGATGGGAGGTGACTGTCCTGATGCAGAAATGCATTAGGGACGGTCATTTCCCATTATGCTGGAAGGCTGGCCTCCTGCGGGTGATTCCCAAAGGTAACGACAAGCCGCGCTCGGATCCGAAAGCGTACAGGCCCATCACGCTCCTTCCCATAATGGGTAAGGTGCTCGAAGTGCTTGTGCGCGAACGGCTGGAGAGGACTCTGTCTCCCCAGAACGAGCGTCAGTTTGGCTTTACCCGAGGGAAAAGCACGGAGGACGCCATCCTGTTTGCGAAAAACTGGGTCCGCAACTACGACGGCCGCTACGTGGTAGGCGTATTTTTGGATATCTCCGGTGCATTCGACAACGCGTGGTGGCCGATGCTTATATGCAAGCTTCGCGCCCGCCTGTGCCCGAACAATTTGTTGAAAGTAGTGAGGAGCTACTTTTCAGACAGATCTGTCACTCTGAGGTACGGCCCGACCAGCGTCACCAAAACCCCGACCATGGGCTGTCCACAGGGGTCAGTGTTGGGTCCTAGCCTTTGGAACATTCTCTTTGATGATTTCCTCGGTCTACCTTACCCGGAGGGGTGCACCGTCAGCGCTTATGCAGACGACGCTCTTCTCCTGGTGGGCGGCAGGAGTCGCGCAGAGGTCGAGAGAAGGGTGGCTGACTCGCTGGACCTGATCCTCGGATGGGGTCAGCGAAACAGACTCACCTTCTCTCCGACGAAAACTCAGGCGCTTCTCCTGAAGGGACATCTTAAGCGGAACCCTGTCATCAGGATGAACGGTCGCCCGGTATCCTTCCCGGCCACCGTTCGATACCTGGGGGTGACGCTTACGGCTTCCCTTTCCTTTCTTTCGCACGCAAAGATTACAGCCGAAAAATCCCGGGATCTATTCTTTGCGCTCCGCGGAGTGAGTCGGCCCGACTGGGGAATTCGTTTCCCGGCGGTCATGACTATCTATAAGGGCGTCTTCGTCCCGCGTGCGACTTATGCCGCACGCGCCTGGACGGAGTCTGCTGTTCCTGAGGCGACGCGTGTCGCGCTGCTGCGCGGACAGCGCATCCCTCTCGTGGCCCTGACCGGGGCGTACAGAACGACGTCCACTCTAGCGTTACCCGTCATCGCTGGCGTTCTGCCGATTGACCTGGAGATTCTGGAGCGTGCAGCGTTGTCGCGGTACCGCCGGGGCGAGCCGGTAGTCCTTCATGGCCTGTCGATCGACCCGGTGGCGCACCGAGCTGGTGAGTTTGCCCGCCTGATTCGGGTGGAGTCCTTGCGTGTCTGGCAGGCTAGATGGGACGCCGGGGGTACGGGCCGCCTCACCCATTGCTTTTTCCCGTCCGTCGCAGTGCGGATGGCAAATTCGTTTCTGCGGCTCGACCACCATACCACGCAGCTGGTTGGGGGCCACGGAGAGTTCAGAGCCAAACTATTTGACTTTGGACTTGCCGATGACCCCCGATGCGCCTGTGGGTATGGTCGCCAAACTGCGGAACACGTAATTTGGTCTTGCCCAATTCTAGCGGCTGCACGGGAGAAATTGATGGATGCAGTGGGCGCGTGCGTTGGGCGCTCTCCGATTTGGTACCCGGATCTGGTCAGTTGTAGGAGCTGCTTCCAGTCGTTTGGCGAGTTTGTGGAGCACTGGGTGGCTTCTTGGGAAAGCATGAGGCCTCGGGATACCCCCCAGGGGGTACCCTCTTCCTTGGTGGCGTGATTCGGCGGCTACTTCCAGCCCGAAGTGCCCGTCTTTGTGTCCGTCTCTTTGCCGCCCCGAAGGGCGTTTCGTTCTTTGCAGGATCCAGGGATTCCTCCCCCCCGTGGCTGCTCCGAGACCTGCCCACGGACCGTGCGCCTCCACCATCATCGTTTCTGGAGCGTCCTCTACCCCGCTTACCGGCCCTAAATTTGTTATTTGTTGTTTTATTATTTTATTTTGTGAATATGGTAAATTTAGTATTATTTTTGTAAATTTTTACTTTGTAAATTCTTTTATTATTATAAATAAATGGGTTCTCGGGGCGGTACGGGGGGGGGGGGGGGGTGGTTTACCCTATTTCACCCCCTACGCGTTCTACCCTTCTGGTACGCGCAGGGTTGTCGTAGCACGACATCCCGGGCAGACAAGACGACCCTCGTCGTTATAACTGCCCGGGCGGTGGGCGGGGTTTGCTGCCCTCACCTATCGCCTTGAAACTCTAAACTGTTAGTCAGAGTGCGCAATCGATTGGCTTATGCCGCACAGTGCGAAGACCGTCCAGGAGCGCCAGAAGGTTGAGTCCCAGGGGACTACCCAGGCTCGCACTTCATGCGTGGAGGCCGTCGGATACGTTGACCCGTGAGTGTGACCAACTGAACAGAATGGGTCTTCGTGGCCAATTCAGCAAGGGCATATTAACTCCCACGCTGAACATACAGGTAGAGGACCGCGCAAGAGACCTCGAACCCGTAACCAGTCGGAAGGACGGATAAATCCGGCCATAACTGGTAGTCAGGGGCGAGACGGCCCGGTGGTTGCTCCTTAGTGCCTCGCGTAAAGGCGATCATACACGATCTAGTTTACCGTCAAGTTTGCAGCGCGCTTGAAGCGGCGTCCGGTAAACTTGACGGTGTATGGCTATCAGTGTGCATGACAAGTCTACTTGAAGCAAAAATTGAAATTCCATTCTGCCGACTTGATCAAGTTTGCAGCGTCATGTAAACTTGAACGTGTGTATGAGCGGTCAAGTATGTGTAACGGATCTTAAGTCCACTACATACGATCAACAAATGCATCGATTTCCAGTGAAATCCACTGACACAATTCAGCTATTATTTTGACTCGTGCAGCTATGAATCAGCACGATGAAACAATACTTTTACTCTTTCATTTCAAATTGCATCATTGCATGGCCTATATAAACCGGCCAAAAAGCAACCAAAGCAATCATTCACTAATTCAGTCATTCGGCCCGCGAGTCACTACATCCGCGATTACATAGCCTGTTCGGCAAGCGTTATAACTGGCAATATTCAATCGATTCAATCAATAAATATCCTCTGCTTCATCAAAACCGCCTTTAAATGACACTGTGTTGCTATTCTACGGCGACACATGGACGTCTTCGTTTGACAGGGCGACTGCGGGACTGAAGCTGGCTAAACGATGGCTTGACAATAATCTTTTGACGCTAAACGAGTACAAGACTAAATATATGACCTTTAGCATCGACAATAGACATCATCCCAATACTAACCACCATATTACGTTACATAAATGCGACTACATGAACTGTACATGTTTACCACTTGAACGCACGAACACAATAAAATATCTAGGAATAGTCATTGACCAAAATCTAAAATGGACACAACACATTGAGGCTACGACTAAACGGACTAGAAAGTTGGTTTATATATTTAAAAATATAAGAAACATACTCAACATTAACCTACTACGGACTGTTTACTATGCACTGGCGCAGACTCTACTTACATACGGACAAATCGGTTGGGGCGGTATGGCAAGAACAAATCTTGACCCACCGGTCAAAGCGCAAAAGGCTTTGCTCAGAGTCATTAACAAGAAGCCATATCGCTCCCCGTCAGACGACCTATATACAGACTTTAAAGTACTTGACGTACGCCAACTATACATACGCGCTGTTTTGGTGCGCTATCGAAGGGACCTCATGAAGAACACGGATAAAGACAAACCAGAGCACAAACACAACACTAGACATAAAGACAAACAGATTCAACCAAAACTGAGGACTGTATACGGACAACGACACTACGCATATCTCGGACCTAAACTCTATAATATATTTAACTCGTACGCAGGACAGATCTTAAACATAACCGACAACCAGTTCAAGAGACGGGTGTCTCATTGGCTCTCAAATTATACTAGAGAAGAATGCGAAAGTATGATTTATTAAAATATTTTATTTCTAACCACAGATTATAGGATATATAGATGTAAATTATAGATATGTATACAGATATACAGATTATAATATGTTATATTTTATTATGTTATACTATTATACTATTATATATAAATATGCTACATTATTTTATATATTATAACATATGATATTATGTATATTATATTGTAATATGTTATATTATATTATTTATATTATATTATGCAAAATTATATTACGTATTGTTTTTTTTTTATAACAGAAGAATGACAGCAGGCAAGGCTACAGGCTCAGCAAATAATACCACAGAACTATATATCCATCACCCCAACACAGGCGTATACCTAGTGGGGTGATGTAATCCTGACAAGTTAATGCCTTTTCGCGATTTTCTTCATATGTATTCTTTTAAAATGTATTCTTTTAAAAAATGAACACAATCTTTTTTATGTAACTATAAAAAATAGGATAAATAAATAAATAAATAAATAAATAAATAAATACGGAGATAACTCGTAAGTTGACACCGCCACCTCACATCGAATAATTTGGAGTCTTGTGAGGGGTGGTCCCTCACATATGCTTGAGGTTAGTCGGCATCGAAGAAGGCGCGCGCATGCACATGACGGCATTTTAAATAAATTTCTTCATTCATTCGTAGATAATTACGATAATCTTTTGGAGCAATCCTCAATTCTTTCACTATTTTTTATCACATATTTTTTTCGTTTCAATAACCAGTTGTTGCACTATACTGAACGATCTCTCCTTTCTGTATTCTTAATTGCGAGCAATAAACCTAGGATGGCTAACGCGTCGTCGTCTGTCACTAGTGACGTCATGGTTTCAACTAGTGCGGCATCATGCAAACTAGACGGCATACTTGAACGTGAGTGGTCCATATGGATGCACTGCAAACTGGACGCCACTTCAAACGCGCTGCAAACTTGACGGTTCACTGGATCGTGTATGGCGGGCTTAAGGCGTTGGTCTCTGAAGGGCCAAAATGTATAAATCCGTCTTTATCTCGATTTTTTTAGCGCGTTCACAATATTTTACCCCCTTGTTGGTTGGAAAGCCGGTAAAGTAAAATTAGTAAAAAAAATAGATTTAAATGAATACATAAAAGAATTGTATCAATTATAAATTTTAAAATAGTCCGATTTATGTTAATTGAACATAAAGGTATGAAACCATAGGCAACACGGGTTAAATCTCGAGATAGCAAATTGAATGCGAGATCACCGTCTACCCTCTTCCCCGATTGCGTAGGCTAACTGCGCCGCCATCTTTAATTAGCACCGGAACAGCTGGTGTAATGGCGTCTGTGTTTCCGCCCTCTCGTCCACGTTTCGGATTATCTATGATTTTAAGAAGACACGTCCCACGCGGCGGCGACGACAACCCCTCCTTCCCCCACCCTCAACAACTTTAATTAATTATGGGAATAGATTTTACTGCTCTATTTAACATATTTTTTTTTCGCTTTTAATATCGTAGCGTTATCTACTGTCCGGTTGGGTTCACTTCTTCGAATCGTAGCACCAAAGACGCAAACCACTGTGTTATTTTGAAGTCGCATCGCATTCAATAACGATCAGAAAGCTGTGTTAACATTGCTAAACCAGTTTGGCTGAAATTTGGCATTCATATATTTTAACGTTCGACACCATTAAAACCCAAAAAATATATAATTTTGTGCACAAATGCTGAATTATTTGAAATTAATCAATTTTAATTATATCGGGTTGTTATTACTGCACGGGCATTTTTTTGTGGGTAAATAAGTACAATGAAGTAAGCAACTTTTAATAAAAAAAATTTGGGAAAACTGAAAAATAAAAAAACTTAAAAAAACAAATTTTAAAAAAAAATTGTTTTTTTAAATTTTATTTTTAAATATTATGAAAAGCTATGATCACGATGCGCTATCTAGCGGTTGGTAAAATGTCGCTGATATTCTTTATTTACGACTTATTACCCACCGCTAGATGGCGCAGCGCGCTCAAACGCTTCTCAAACCTTTATTTAACAGCCAATTTTTTAAAATTTTCAATTAAAAAAATATATTTTTTTTTTGGTTCTTTCCATTTTTTTTAAAATTAAAAGTTGCTTATTACATTCTACTGATTCACCCACAGAAAAAAATACTCATGTAGATAGCGACCAATTTCATCGCATAGAAAATAAGTCGAAGAGCATTTTAAATTAATTAAAACACTTTCAGATTCTACAAGTTTTCATTAAAATATACCAAAACAAACTAAAAAAAAAACGACCTATTTTTTTTTACTTATTTTTTTTGATGAACTTTAACTGAACTTTAACTAATGAAATATTATTGAAATGAAAATTAACTTACTAACTTTACAAAGGGATGTTATAAAGCCATTTTGGCGTGTTTTTATCGATATTTCTTTAGGTTATTAATCATAATATATAGAAGATTATTAAATAATACCGTAGTCACATGAACTTTCGTAATTTATCTGAATATTCGTATACTTTTATTTTGATTTCTGCGATTTTATGTTAGCCATAATGAGGGTTATATTCCTATGAGGAATATAACCCTCCTAGCCAGACAACTGCGTTTCGGGAACGCCCTAGTGGTTCGTGTCTTTGGTGCGATAATAGGAAGAAGGACACCAATCGCTCGTTAGATGGCTAAGAAATAAAATCGGATACAACTAATTGAAGATAGTTATTAATCAAAAGACTGTTAATTGCGTCGTTCGCGCCACCCAGCCCTTTAATTATCGATTCTCCCGAAATGAGTCCATTAAATTGGCCCGAAACCAATTAGCATGATCGCTTTGTTGGCACGGAGGATCCCAATAATGGAATTTTCATGTCAAAACTCCAATTAAATCGCCGAATTGATTATGGTAATAACTTTCCAATCGG
Source organism: Micropterix aruncella (assembly GCA_944548615.1). Classification (NCBI taxonomy): domain Eukaryota; kingdom Metazoa; phylum Arthropoda; class Insecta; order Lepidoptera; family Micropterigidae; genus Micropterix; species Micropterix aruncella. The sequence continues at coordinate 26,144,967 of OX155970.1, forward strand.
TGCGTTCGAATGCCTCCAAGGGCGGGCGTTTATAGGGGTGGAAGTAAGGGGCGTGGGACAACTGCCGTAGTTCAGGAAAATACGACTCGGCAATCACTTGATCGCCCCCCCCCAGCTCTGATGCAATTTACGGAATTTCAATTTTAGTATCTTGTATGCACTGCAATCTATTTATATTGCAATGGTTGCAATACCGTTAGGTGCAAACAAAGTAGCAAAAGAAAGCGAAATAAATCTAAAAACCCGAGACAAATAGGCGCGAGTGTAAAAAAAAGCCATTATCCCACATTGGTCCATACCGCTTTACTCAGCCGAGTATTATATTTTTGGGTATTTTATGTTCCATCGTTGTAAAATAAAATCTGATGCTCTAAATGTTTGATATTATGTGAATAAATAAACAGGGATAAATAATTGTACAAAATGTCTTTTTTTGGCCATATTTGTATGCTGCTACACAAGTTATGAACTTGTGGGATCAAACCATTCTCAGAAAACCCCTTATTTATACGATACAGAACAAAACGATTAGAATAGTCAATTTCGAGTATTTTGCTATTTCCTGAAACATCTCTAAAATTATTCAACAAAAAAAAATGCATTCCAATCATTCGCAACCCACAATCCAATCACTAAGTAGAATTTACAAGAAAATATAGCATCTACTAACCGAAATAAATGAGGATCAAATGCCAAATCTTTTGGGAAATAGAGTGGACCAGTAACTACACCTCTACCGCTATCTCACAATCTCTTGCCAAAAAACTTCGAACTACCGAGTAAATATTACCAAAATAAAGACCACTTTATTAAAACGGTATTGACAAATGAATACAACGTATTTCTGGAATAAAAGACGTTTTACGAAATAGCAGTTTTATATTGACACTAACCGGAAATGACAAGCAATAACCGCATCGCTGGAAAGAAAATTACTCTTCTCGAAACGAACGACTGAACCCACCATCAAAATGTCGCAGTTTTTGCAGAATTTAATAATTATTATACCTACTCGTTTTTCCGGAACAAATTTAAAAAGTGACCAAGGGTTAATTATTGAAAAATTTGGCATGCAGAATTTGTCTATGGTCCATTTGATTCACATGTGCCGTAGACAAATTAAACATGTTTTTTTTTTAAGAATATGCCCCCAGGAAAAAAAATATTGAAAACTGCTTTAATTAACATGTTTGTTTTAAGTAAATCATTATTAATTCAGGGGAAAATATCATAAACATATAAAAGTGATAGTTATATTTTCAAAACGCATATAAATAACCTAATACCCACCAAAACACCGCCAAATATATTCTTTTACTTAGCATGATTCATGATCGTCATTTGGGCCTTTGATTTAAGATACAGATTAAGATATAAGATAAAGACAAAAAAGGATTTACTGGGAATTTTGTAGCCCCCGACGTTTCGGCGATGTTTCAACCGCCGTTCGTATAGTCTAGGTACTCTGGACCACGGCGGTTGCAACATCTCCGAAACTTCGGGTGCTACATACTTAACGCGGTAAATCCGCACTAACCTTGTTACACTACTATATTTATCAAATACAACTACCATAGTTATTAATAAACTTTAAATCTAAATTATCGCAAGGTTTAGCGTTCAGCTTTGTGCTAGATTGCCATATAATTTTTTTAAAGTATTTTTTCGCATGTATTACTAATTACATGGTAATTTTCCACTCCTAATTTTTAAAGTATTTAGTTATTTTTAATATCTTTTTTGCTTTTTTGACGATTTGTCCATAAATGATTTAATGCTTATTTTAATCGATATAATAATAGTAAATTCATTGACGAAAGTATTGAGCAAATTAAATGTTTACCTTAGAGGTCCCGGCCTAGTTAGGTGATATCGTCACTGTATTGTGCAATGTTTACATTTTCTGGTATTGACTCAATATTAAAAAAAATCGGTTGTGTCACCCCAAGACTTTCCTGACTAGTATCCGGGGAGGTGCGAAAAAACAGCGACATTTTTTACTCTAGTACCCCAAATTTGTATGGCAGGTACCCCAAACGTTGGTCGTAAGTACCCCACTAATAGGTGCTTCCGATGGTTAACAGAAGCTTCTATGCCAAATTTTAACTTAGACAGATTAAGCGTCTGGGCGCTATCGCGGAAACAATTTTTTCGCCGGGAACCCCAAATTTGTATGGGAGGTACGACAACCGTAGGGCGTAGGGACTCCAAAAACTAATGGGTTCCTCCGACGGTTAACAGAAGCTTATATACCAAATTTCAGCTCAATCCGATTAAGCGTCTGGGCGCTATCGTGGAAGAATACATACATACAGACATACAGACATACAGACATACATACAGACAGAGATCGGTCTGGAAATAGTCTCAATCGTCTCAGGGAGTCTCAAAATATATATTCCCATCTTCATCTCAAAATTTTTTTTTAGCGCGATCACAATACTTTCCTTTCCGATAGGTCGTCAGGAAAGTAATAGTTTTTGCAGAGCACCTAAGTTCTGAAAGTCTATACCCACATAACATATTTGCATTATTACCAAAATAAATAAATAAAACAATAAATACTTATCTATACTAATATTATAAAGACGTAAAGTTTGTGACGTTGTAGGAAGTAATCTCTGGATCTACTGAACCGATTTCGAAAATTCTTTTACCAATAGAAAGCCACGCTATTTGTGAGTGTCATAGGCTATATATTAATCCGAAAAATGAAAAGACTTTTTCGTGGTAGTCGGATTTGCAAAGTAAGTCGGAGAATAAGCGGTCGAACGAAAATGTTTCTAACTAACGCTGCCTTAACGATGAGAGATATATGATTAAGTTCTAGAGAAAAGTTGTAGAGCTTGATAATGCCTACAAAAAAGTTAGCTACAGCGTATGTATAACTTTTATATTAAAGTCTTAAAAAGTTAGGTCATGTTTATTGGTCAACAATTATGAATTCTTATCAAAATAAGTAAATTTATCGTCTCAAGTGTTTAAAACAAAAGACTTTTCCCTTTTCCTGAATAGAATTTCCCTTTTACTGTATAAATAGTTAAAGAGATAATACGCTCACAAATAAGACACTCACAAATAACGATATTATAGTCAAATTGGCATGCAAATACATACATACATATGCAGTAAAAATATAACACTTATTTTGGCAGTCAGGAAATCAATCATAGCACTCAGTACTAACCGAACCACACTCATAATTTCATCACAGGTAAAAAGTTTTACCACCCAACGAAGTGGGCACGGGTCAGCTAGTCAAAAAAAATGAATAGTGATGACGCAGTCGGAACCGGTTTATACGATTAAAATAAGCCACGGTCTGCAACTGATGAGTGATTCGACATGCTGCAGCTGCCGTCATCGAAGCAGTCTTTTCATTTAATTTTCGACCACCCTATTAGTACGGAAGCCCAATGCAGTTTATCCTTAAATCATTGAATTGAAATAAAATGTAAAAGTAAAGATTCATACTGGACAATGGGGCCGATTGCGGTTCTTTCCGTATTAAAATAAGGGCGGCCTAAAACTAATCCGAACAAGTGCATACACTAAAATTATTGCGATTGCGTTTCTCTCACTTTAAGAATGCGACCATATGCGACTCTGGAACGATCTCCCAGCAAATATACGAAACTCTCCTTCTTTACCATCGTTTAAGACTCACCTTAAGGATTACTACCTTTCTAAGAAGTAACCAGTTCTTCCCTTTCTCTCCTCTTCCTCTCCCAATTTCCTCTACTCGGGCATTATTAGTTTTAAATTCTTCCACTTGTCTGTATGTAATAATCTTTATTTTCACAATGCGCGCATCTACCACTGTGATTAGGTTAGTTATAAGACATTGCTATGTGGCAATAAGCTCGCCTTTTTGTATACTAATTAAGTGCAAATAATAATAATAAAGAGTTTATTATTATTATTATATACTTGACGTGGTGTTTGTCTATGGAAATTAAGAACGCTTCCGCGCCGGACCCACGCTTCAAACGTCAAACGGCCAGCGTGAACATAGTCGGATTGGACGATTCTAGCATCGTGTTTTACGTTTTAAAATCTTTGTTTTTGCCATGACAATGCAAAACCACGAAATTAAAAACAAATCGTCTTGGAGTCTATCAATTAAATAGTGCGCTGTTTTTTTCGACAGGCTATACAAGTTAACGAATGCTACAGCAGACACATCGAATGGGTTGGAATAACCCCTTATGTGAAGGAATTCTCTATGTCTTGCAGACGCTCTGAAAAAAGATATTTATAGGTATGTCGGTAATTTTGATTTGAAATACCAAAATTATACGCCCTTACCATTGCAATTCAGTCATTCTTTATTTACTCATTCTCTATTTACTCATTCAGTTACTTCGTCTCTGAATGAGTAAATATGCATTAGGCATCATTTACTTCGAAAAGGTCACACAGATACACGTAGAAATCAAAGCAGGCACTTTACGGTCGCTCCGAACAAGAGCGTTCCTTCTAAAATAGACATGCTCTTGCATCGTATTATCCCGGCAACTGTAAAAAAGGTAAATCCGCAATAACATTTCGGATATAATTACATTATTTTAGAACGAAATGCGTTAAAATTATTCGCGGCTAAATTTAGACTAGAAACGCAATCGCAAAATGACTTATTTTTTTCAACGACAAAACGCTCTTATTTAGGTGCGTTTTCTGACATTATTTTAGATCGTCAACGAACCGCAATCGTCCCAAAGCGTCTATGGAGCAGGCCAAACATTATAGATAAGTACGATGTTACCTAAATGAGCAAAGGGATCGCAGTCAGGACGTTAAAACCGGATATGAGCTTGCTCGAGCTAACTTCTTCAAGATGTACTGTAGAAGGTTCTCTGCAGCCGTAACCTATCATTGCAACTCAGAATACGAATGGCAAGGTGCTCTTCTATGATAGAGAAGGCTAGTCCGTCACAAAAATCCTGTGTAAGAAACTGCGGTCCTTTTCGAAATGTGGGTTTAGAGAAGAATGCTCTGCATTTACAGGACAGTGTCGAATGTCGGTGTTAAATCCAAGGAGGAAAATAAAAGTGCTCAGTATCCTCAAAATACAGAAACTCCAATATTTCAAGACGCGTAATCAGGGGATCAAAAATACAGAATATTGCAACTAGAAATTCAAGGAAGATTTGAGAATCGATGAAGCGGGTAGAAGGACGATATCAATATAGTTCAAGCAGGCTAACTTGGGACACTATGACCTGCTTGTTATCTTGGGTTCTTTCGGATTACCTCCCATCTGGTTGCCTCCTCGAGGAAGAACTAAACTGGAAAGGACTATGTGAACCCTGTCACGTCTGTGTCGTGGACAGGTGGGATCAGATCCAATCTGGGGGAACACCTCGGGCATTACTGGCGATTTGCACTGAGTGCAGTGTTTGCCAATCGACTGTGCACTCCAGCGAATAACCGGAAAAGTTGGAAACGTACGTTTCGTAAGCAGCGGGGGTGGTTGTTGACCTGATGTCAGCTACCTTTGAAACGATCCGTTCGCCACCCGGTCCTGTGTGATATTGACAGGCAAAGTATGCCACGGCCCGCGATAAATTCGAACTGAACTACCGCTATCATCAGGTAGAGGCCGCGCCAGAGACTTCGAATCTGTGACCAGAATGGAAGACGGAGAAATCCGTCCAAATCTGGTAGACGACGCGAGACTAACCTAAACGGAGGACTGTTTCGTCTTCAAGTCTCTACCTTCACCCCAGGTTGATAGAAAGATCAATATCGTTATACATTCCTGGGGCATCGGGTTTGTCAGTTGTAGGTGATAACTCACCAGTATATCATTGAACAACCGTATATAATCAATGGAATCATAAAAAACGGAAACTAATACTTCACACACGTAATGAGGGGCTCAAATTACAGAATATTGCTGAACTTGTAATTAAAAGGAGATTTGAGGGTCGACGACGACCGGGCAAAAAGCGAACATCAACAAAATACAACAATTCGGTTTCTTGCAACAGCTTAGAGAGTGAAGACAACTATGATGATCCCCAACCATGATGATAGTAGACGGCGCTATAACAACAACAGGAAAGAGATCGGTTCGACTGTAACTAGCTGGCTCCGGGTCTAAAACGCCCGGTGCAATCAAATCATCGCACTTGAAAGGTGGGGGGTTTGAGGGTTCAATTTTATTAACGACATGTGTTGCAAGTGCCATGCGCCGCACACGCGCATCCGAGGGTTCTGTATATTATGTTCTAACTAAATGCAATCCGCAAAAGGGGTGTTTAGGGGTTTTGTAGAAGCTTACGCAGAGGGGTGGTCCGGACGAACATATTATTATTATTATTATAAATAAGCGTCTGCCAATTTAACCCTGGGATTACTATTTTTAATTCTACACCAAAAGCATCGCTCTATAAAAAAATATTTCAAAAGATAATAAATACAAACGGAGCTGCCATGGAATTCACCGACCGGAGTCGGGCCCATCATAATACTATTTTTTACACTTCTGGGGGGTGAGCAGTGGATTCCGGACTTACGAACCGGCTGTGGTAGGTTTAGGACAGCTGTCTTGCCACATGTGAGCGTTCACCTTGCCACCCATTCACTCCCCCTTCGAAGCCATAGAATTTGAGATGCGCAAATCGCAGTTTTAGATAATTTTTCTAAGAAAGAGTTGATTATTTTTCTGGAAAGGCCGAGATCTTTAAAGAGGTGAAATAGAGATTTAGCTGGCAGGCCACGAGCGCCAACTTCCACCGCGTGAAGGTGAACAGTGAAGCCGTTCCGGGTTACGGCATTTGCAAGATCATGGTATTTATTTAATTTGTACTCGTGGTCTTTTGGGATATTTGATTCCCATGGAACAGTTAATTCTACAATAAGAGCCACCTTCCGAGATAGAGAGTAAAGAGTTATATCTGGACGGAGGGCTGTGGATCCGAGACTTTCAGGGAATTTATACTGCTTAGAGACATAACCTATTAAACCATAACCTATAAACATAACCTTTTAAAACACGTAATAAATTTTAATGTGCGATAATTTTCTAATTATTTTGTTAAAATCACAGTAAAAAATATATTACATTGATTTTTACATTAAACTTTTGTTCTTACGGTTTTATACAGAATAACGATGTTTCAATCGAAATTTTGTTGAATTACAAGTAATTTTGTTAAAACTTCATTACCCGATTATAGGTATCAACATTTTCCTTGCGGTTAATATGGAAATAACAGTATACTGTAGTTTCAACATGATTCATGAGTCCGATTCATGTGTCCGTAACGACTATAACCGTACGTATACTACTACATGCTGTCATGTTAGAAGCGAGATCCCAAGGTCGCGACGTAATGAAATAATATTATATTTTAACATTACGTCACGGTAACTGCCGTCACACCAACACCGTTACACGTAATAATAACTCATACGTATGGATCACAGTCCGCGTTATATACGTCGATATATTTTCTTAGTACAGTTTAAAAATCCTGGCTGATTCATTTCATTCATCTAACGAAATATTTCTGAGATATGCTCATTCTAATAATATATTGAGCGAGTCCTTAACCCGTCGGACGCCAAAAGCGCCTATAGGCATCTTACGTCGTTTGACAGATCCGCGCGTAACCTTTTTGGCCGGCCCCCGTATATATTATATAAATATATAATATGGCAAGATTAATTACTAGGCAACAAGAGGGAATTAATAAAAAATCTATATTGTTAGTACTTATTTATAAAACCGACCAACAAGTTGCGGAGCAAGTTTATGCGCGCGAAGGCTGGCTTTCGACCGGTTAAAATATCAAGTTGTAGTACTTTCACAAAATGTTTAAATATTTTTTAGCAACGTTTTAATGCGACGTGCTTTCTGAATTAATATTATTTTCGTAAGCTAAATTAGCACATTACACGAGGAAAAAAATTTTAGTTTTTTCGGGTTTATTTTCTAATTTCAACATTTCGTTTATTATGTTTTTTATTATGAATATTTTAAAATATTATTTGCAAACTGATTTAGACTCAGAGATACTTTAAGATAGAAATGACTTAGGTAGTTTTTAGACTAATGAATAATTTGTACCTACCTTGTTTATTTATTTATTTATTTATTTATTTATTTATTTATAACGTACAAGAACAAAAAAATACAAGGACATGCATACTGTTGTACATGAGGAATAATTAAGAACAAACATTATTATAGCGAAAAACATAGCTCTATGCATATATTATTATTAAAAATAATTTTTTAATATTATTAGATTTGAAGTAAAATGATTTAAATTACCATTAACCCTTCGAGTAGCGGCATAATTACATGGCAGACCGCGGCAATTTAATGGAATTTCTTGCAATATCGCCGCGCTCGACAAAAAGTACTATAACTATGGAACTACTATAGCAATCATAGAAAGAATAACTGTGCAATGATCGCATTGAAATTTCGTATATAGAATATTGAAATCTCATTTTGTAAAACAGATAATTATGGATAAATATGAGAAAGTCGAAAAAGTGAAAAAATTTCTAACCTTGTCTTACGAACAAAATACGGAACGCTATTTAGAAATTGTAAATACTAATATAATATTACGTTTTGCTTATTTACATACAAAAATATTTAGATATTAGCTCATAAAAACCAATAAAATTTCTGATGATTTCTCGAAAAAAAAAGATGATGTTTGACAATAGAATTTTACCAGAAATATCCGCGAAATTATTCTAGCGGCCGTCTATGTATCTAAATGGTAATAATGAGATATTTGGTATGGATTTTAGGATGCGTTCGAATTAGAAAATGATATCACCGTGCGCTCCGGGAGCAGGCCGCCAATATTGGTCGGTACGAAGTCAACGGTGTTCTGATGTGCAACCAAATTTGGTCGTTACGTAGCCGAAGGGTTTAAGAACATTAATTTTGTGATGATTTTGCATGTCGCCGTATCTGATATCGAAAATCGGCCGCTGCTAGATATTTTATTTCGCTTCGCTAAAATCGTTTCGTTTCGAGTTTTTAGCGACGGGTTTTTTCTGTACGTGGGACTACCGGTATATTCTTCTTTAAAAGCTTTCAATTACGATGTTTATATCAGTTATCGTTGGAAGCCAGCTGAGTCATACAGAAATGATCAAAATGCCATGTTTATAAAATAAAATAATGAGAAAATTCATCACAAAACAGACGAATATGTAGGTACAAATTAGTATCGCTATACCCGAAAAAAACATTCGAACACACCCCTAAATACATAAAACCGGACTCCCCTAAAAGTGACTACTCATCGTAAAAAACGACAGCTGCCATCATCTGCATTATCCGACAATATACGCCCAAAATTTGCATACTTGTAATCACGGTTGATTTGCGACAGCCCTAATACGGTCGAAATGCAGGGGTGTCAGAAATAAAATAATAAAATGTAATATTTACCCGTCGAGTCGATAGCTCAGTAGGTCGCTCTCTGTAGACAGCAGCAGCGACAAGCTCGCGATTGGGTCAATTTTGAAAACCTGAAACGATAGAAGAAACCAAAATTTTAAAAAAAACATCGCAACTCAAATCAACCCGCGGTAAAATAACTGGAATTTAGTAGAAAAAATAACGGTTTAAATCAATTAAAAAAACACAGATTGCCATCTAGCGGTTCGTATGATTACTTTTAATGGGCTTGCAATTACATATCACAATAGTTGCATGAATAACCGATATATGGCAATAGTACAATAATATTTAAAAAAACGTTTTAACTATTAGGTATATTTTAAGCCCTATTTTATTTCTGGTTTAAAAAAAGGTTCAGCATGTGGTAGTAAATGTTTCACATATTCCAAATATATCTGTTCTGAAATAACAGCGCAACGCCATCTGTGGCCTAGCTTTGCGACTTTGTGTTATTGAACGGCATTCATTGCCGCCAAGTTCAACGACCTCGATTTATTAGCAATGTCAAATGAAACAGCTGTAAATCATTTGGAATAAAATGTAAATATAAAATAATTTTATTACATTTGCTTCAACAATTTGTTAGTACTGATTCAACCATTTCAAGAATGTCACTAATTAAAAACTCATCCTGTATAGCCAAACTACTGTCTGATCTGAAAATATCAGGTTTTCAAAAACTCTTGCACTCTTTTGTCGCTGGCTCCCTAACTATTAGCTATCAACCTCTGGCGACGTGCCGTGGAGGGGGAAGTCCCCTAAAGCCGGACGGTAATTAGCGTTGGACACTAATATTATCTCTACAAGTCGCGGCGCGACTAATACAAAGACGGGTGAAAAGGGTGCATGGAAGCGTACGCTGTTCGTTTGCCTACGTCTTTGTATCGATCGCGCCGCGACTTGTCGAGATATTATTGTGTCCGACGCTAGGTGCCGTCCGGCGTTAGGGGACTTCCCCCTAAAAGCGGTATGTCCGTGTGGGTAAGGCATTTTTCTTTCTGCACTGTTTACATTTCTCTGCTGCGGGCTATACGTCGTAGTTCTCAGATCAAACACGCGAATGAAAACAGAGTCGGTTGTCGACTAATATCTCGGTCCAAAGAACACGCCAACAACATAAGCTATCCTTAGCTCCGGATATAACTTCATTAAAGACAAACTCCTACCCTGCGGGCATGCTCTAACCCTCCCCTCCCCCTCCCTCTATATGCTTCCTTCCATGGCTTAATGGAATTTATTTTTTATTACCGTCGGCGTGGGTGACTTTGCCCTCGACGAATGAGGAATCGATCTCGCTGTGTTCCTAAGTGTTTTAGAGCGCTTTTCCCGCGACTGCCGATATTTTTAGTCCGGGAGTCGGTTACAGCTGTGCTAGCGAATGAGTTTTTTTTATACTATTTTGTTTGAAGTGTAAACAACATATTGGGTCCTTACCTATGTAATTGCTGTTTTTTTACACTTGCCACTTTGAACATGGATAACTTGGGTTTGAGATGGAATTTCAAATTCAAATAAATTTTAATTCAAGGCCATGTTATTCTTTTTTAATCAGCTATTTATTTGTCTTTCCGTCGTTTGTTTTTGCTCAAATATTTTCGTTTGTGCAACCATTGTAAAGTTGAAAATTTGCAATTTTTTCAAATATGAGATACTGTGCTGGTGTTTTCTATTACAGCTTCTTGCAGTCTGTCTATATATATCATTAAGCAAGCGCTTCTTGCATTCTACAAATCTAGAGATGACCACGCCCGAACTCAAAACAATCTGAACACAAGAATGTCCGCGAGTATCAATTATATAATTCCGTCAGTCAGGACAACATTTGCCCAGAGACATATATTCTACGTAGCCCCAAAATTATATAATTCCCTTAGTGAAGACATGAAAAATTATCCTAACATAAAAATATTTAAAGCAAACCTTAATAGATGGCTACTTAACAAGGGATATGTAAAATCTGATCAACTTCTTTGCAACGCACGACAATTTATTTAGTATCACTTATCTATTTTTCTTAATTAAATTTTATTAAATTACAACTATAAATGTATATATTTATTACATAGCTATATTTTTTATAAAATTGGTATATTTATGTGTATAATACAGGTGGTGGGTCCAAATAATTTATTTAAAAAAAAACACTTCATTTCTTAAAATTGCATAAAAATATGCACATCTAGAGACGGGCCAAATTATCGCCTAGTTAGATGTGCTTTTAGCAGTAAAGGTCATGTAAGATGTGTTAAACCTCCCTATATTAATTATTAAATAATTTATATAATTATTATAAGATTACATGACCTATGAATGAACTGTATACCTAATCCTATGTACCTAAATAAATAAATAAATAAATAAATAAAAATAAATAAATAGTTACCGTAAATGTGTACTGTTAAAAACTGCAAACAATGATGGAGAACAATAGTGTGTAGTCTAGATATCTATATATATTGGGTACTTACCTATGTAATTGTTGTTTTTTTCACACTGGCCACTTTGAACTTGGATTACTTGGATTTGACTTGAAAATTTAAATTCAAAGAAATTTTAATTCAAGGCCACGTTATTCTTTTTTAAGAATCAGCTGTTTATTTGTCTTTCCGTCGTTTGTTTTTGCTCAAATATTTTCGTTTGTGCAACCATGGTAAAGTTGAAAATCTGCAATATTTTCAAATATGAGATCCTGTACCGGTGTTTTCTACTACGGATTCTTGCAGTCTGACGTACTGTTAGGAACTGCAAACAATGATGGAGAAGCTCGTGATTAAATAACCGAGCCTGGTCAATCGCTCATCGCCACTCAAACCAGGCAAGCCACACACAGAGGCCACCTCGTATCGTCCGATCACGTTACTTAATATCATGGGTAAGCTATGCGAACGAATCATGTATAGCCGAGTACTCTCAGAGGTGAGACGCCGAAAAATCATTCCAGAATATCAACATGGTTTCACGGAAAACAGAGGAACAGGCACGCGAATTCTACGGACGGGTAAGGTCATAGCTGATGCCTTGGCAAAGGGAAACAGCGTAGCGATGATCTCAACCGACCTAAGCAAAGCATTTGACTCCATTAACCATGCAGGACTGAGCAAAAAACTCTTCGACGCTGGAATGGCGAACAACGTCATCAAACTGATCGAAAACTACCTCGAGGGTCGGGAGGCCCAAGGCAAATATCGCACGATGTACGGAAGAAGGCAACTGGTACCAACCGGAGTCCCACAGGGCTCCATTTTGGGGCCAATTCTTTTCAACCTGTACGTGAGCGATATACCCAAGAACCGCATCCCAGGTATAACACTCTCGCAATACGCCGATGACCTGTGCATCCTAAACGAGGCTATTCGTCCAAACACTGCGTCGCGTCGAGCAACATGGGCTGCCGAGGTGATCACCGATTACTACAAGGAATGGAGCCTGCAGTGCAACGTGAGCAAGACTGAGTGCGTGATGTTCACGAACAAACATAAATTTGACCGCACCACCCTACTCCGAGGAGAGGTGTTGCCAATAAAGACTAAAATTAAATATCTCGGAGTAAACCTCGACCAAAGATTAGTGATGAAAGAACATGTTAAAAACACAGTAAAAAAAGTGAAACAGGTGCGAGGTTTGTTAGCTCCCATCATAGTGTGGTATAGCAAAGTATCTCTAAAAATAAAAATAAAAATAATAAAATATTAAATATTAAATAAAAATATAGGTTATGTTGAATATAATATTAAAGCCATGACAACTATCATAATAGATGTTTTTTTTATAATAAAATTTTTAGCATTTAATTTTGTGACGTATCCAAGTGTCGGAATGCCTATCTACTGGAGTAGTTGATTGAACTCGTATTGTATTGTATTGTTCTTTCTGCAATATACGTGAACTTTCACGGGAGTTCCATACAATACAATGAATTCCAGCTGGCTTCTGACAAGGTTCGAACTCGGTTCGAGGTTCATAAAGCATTCGAACGGGTTTCATGCTTGAGAAATTGCATCAGACACTTGTGTGACCTATGATGTAGAGTGAACTGTAACTAACTCCTGAATTATTTCGAACATTTGAATCTGCGCAGTTTTGCAAAGGTGATATTCTTTCATCCGTAAGAACCCGACCAATTGCTTTTCTATTTTAAGACATGGCTATTTTCGGACATCCCTCGTTCTACTAGGGTTGTTTGCAAAGTTCGACACATTAATGTTCACACAATAAACATAGGTAATAAAATTGATCATATAGGGTAAAAGATTGCTTAATTTCCCTTAGTACGTTTTGGCAACCCTTCTACACCGGCGACATGCAGGTGGCGCTGATACAATTGTCTGGCGAAACTAATAGCAATTTATTGGACGATCTATAATAACATTGATAATAAAAGTTTTAGGACTGATTGATCATACCACTTATATAATTTAACTAGTAACAACAATAATAACATTCAATTATTAGTGCTATCTATCGCTTTTCTTTATAGGCTGGTTACATCACAGGAATAATACGGTGAGATAGAATGCCAGAGTAGAATAGTCTATAACAATACTATTTGGTAGATTAGTATCTATTTATGTCCAACTTAAACACAGCACTAGACAGATACAAAATGAACGGCTACTCGTCCCTCCTTTTCGCGACCTTTATGGAAAAAGAGGATTGAATCGACTAATCCCTCATATTTTCAACAAAATTCCTCTAAATTTAAAAACTTATAAAAAATGTAAATCCGATTAGGTCTTAGGACGACAATAGTATTTGGTAAATGACTTTAAAATAAATAAATAAAATAAAAATCTCGTGGTAAGGCGTTGGTTACTTACGGGCGATTGACGTAACTAGACAGTGGATTGTTTTCGCCCCAAGTCTTCTACGCCCACCTCACGGGAGATTGAATAATCTATTATCGTTAAAACTTCCTGAGGCGACGGGTTCACCCGTTGTAGTTGACAGCTCTAGTATTATGGTATTGAGCAATATAATACCCTATATAATCAATGCTATATATTATGTATTTCTTCGGCTGCGCAACATTCTGTCCAAAACAACCATAAGAATGGTATACATGGCCTTGTGTCAGAGTATTTTGTCCTACGGAGTCGCGGCATGGGGCGCTACTACTAATGATAATCTGGATAGATTGACAAAAACGCAGAAATTATTATTGAGAGTAATTCACAGGAAAAACCGGCGTCATCCATCTGCCTTGTTATTTTCCCAATCCCATGTGCTATCAGCTAAACAGTTATTCATTAAGCAAGCGCTTCTTGCATTCTACAAATCTAGAGATGACCATGCCCGAACTCAAAACAATCTGAACACAAGAATGTCCGCGAGTATCAATTATATAATTCCGTCAGTCAAGACAACATTTGCCCAGAGACATATATTCTACATAGCCCCAAAATTATATAATTCCCTTAGTGAAGGCATGAAAAATTATCCTAACATAAAAATATTTAAAGCAAACCTTAATAGATGGCTACTTAACAAGGGATATGTAAAATCTGATCAACTTCTTTGCAACGCACGACAATTTATTTAGTATCACTTATCTATTTTTCTTAATTTAAATTTGATTAAATTACAACTATAAATGTATATATTTATTACATAGCTATATTTTTTATAAAATTGGTATATTTATGTGTATATACAGGTGGTGGGTCCAAATAATTTATTTTAAAAAAAACACTTCATTTCTTAAAATTGCATAAAATTATGCACATCTAGAGACGGGCCAAATTATCGCCTAGTTAGATGTGCTATTGGCAGTAAAGGTCATGTAAGATGTGTTAAACCTCCCTATATTAATTATTAAATAATTTATATAATTATTATAATATTACATGACCTATGAATGAACTGTATACCTAATCCTATGTACCTAAATAAATAAAAATAAAAATATTACCTTCCTAGCTGATATTACCTTCCTAGTCATTACCTAGCTGTTACCTTCAGAAACATTGAAAAACGCTTTTAAAGGCAATTTCAGACCAACAGAACGGAACCCGCTGAGCGGTAAAAACCCAATATTTTACATGCATAATGGCCATTTTCAGATAATTTGGGTTAGTAGGTTGGTAGTCCTACATCTATAACTTCCGCTAAACCCATACAGATTTTACTATTAGAGAATTAACTCAATCTGCAGCGTCCCTTCCAGCCAGGGGCCAAGCGCGACAATCCTTTTTCCGTTTTCCAGCTTTACCCCGTGGGATACGATCTCCTTTTAGCGCCGTTTCGCAGGGTTGTTACGGTCATTAAATTTCACGGCGCATTGCCGATATCGTATCACAAAGAGCAGCTCCGATAATACTTACGTACTTACACAGTCATGTAGTATGGAATCTAGCTCACGCATGCCAACTAATAGTTGGGGAATTCACTAGATGTCATCTAAGATTTTTTTTTTTAAATTTTATAACCATTTTTTTTAAATACAGCTTTGTATAAAATTCAGCCAATAAGATTAACAATAATAACAACGTGCTTATTTACTTTGTCTCTTTCATCCATAAACTTGTTTAGACAATTCTTACGTAAACCAAAATAATGCCGACGGCCCAGACGCAAAATCTTGTACTTTAAGGTGACCTGATACCTGGGAACAATCATATCTGAAGAATTTTAGTTTTATGAATTTTTTGAAAAATATAAGCATTTAAAAAAGTTTATATAAAATCGAAGACTATCGCGGTTGTTTGACATTATAAATAGGATAGAAAACGAATTTACCGCGTGAAATTTGTAACTCCCGACGTTTCGGTGAAACGTCGGGAGTTACAAATTTCACGCGGTAAATTCGTTTTCTATCCTATTTAAAAAAGTTTCTAAGCGAATCCTTCGATAAGGAACCAATTTACAATTTGGACTCAAAAAAGTTGCTCATTGCCTTGCACATTTAGGCTTTAAACTGATTTCGAAAACTTTTAGGCGCGATAACTCCTACAATGTAAGCGGTGAGTGTATTTTATTTTAATTTCATTATATTTATTGACTGGTTAATTATCTAGCGTCGCGCTTAGCCACATTTTTCTATAGGCCCTAAATTAATTACAATTAATTAAAACGTGAGATCGCTCTGAGAGTTACGCTAAATATGCTTTGCCATTAACACCCTTATACCACCAATGCGTAAAGACGTGTGCTAGCGCTGCGATATAATATTTAGTATGCGCCCGGTCGCCGGCGCGAGAGGATGTGGAATCTGTACCTTACGCTTCGTCAACGCTGGATTTTTATTAATCGAACCCTACAAAATTGACCCCGCCTATGGGTTCGCGTGTCCGCCCATTTCTAATATTTTTTTGAGCTCTCATGTCGCCTTAAGCTAACGTTGGCTGTGAGAGATTGTAATTTAAGCAAGAAGTCCGCCTGTTGTATGTTTTGTTTTTAAAATGTGCAATAAAAAAAAAATATCTATTTATACCATGTAACGTTACCCGATTAAAATTGCCTGTTGTTAGGTCATGGGAAAAAGATGTCTTTCGTGGGTTCTGGGATCACCGTGGAAAAAAAGGTGTAATAGTCTCGTGAATGTGTGAATCTGGGCGCCACCACGGGAATCCTGGATGAATGGGAGTCGGGACGCTACAAGAAAAAGCATGCGTGGTCGCTGCCTGACCTTGAACGCCGCAGAAGGGGATACGCAACAGGATCCGGGACCGCGGCTAGTCAGTGGAAAGGGTCGTGGTAAACCCAAGGAATCCTGCGCGAGGAAAGGAGAGCTTCTGGAGAGAAGGGCAGCCTTGCTTCTATTGTGAGAGGGGGAGTGAGATTATGGAAAGGAAAGTGGAAAAAATAAAAATAGAAATAAAATACATACTTTACCGTTGCCTATTCGCTGGAGCTAAAAATAAAATGAATATCCGACCGCTGTGAAGTCGCGCGCGATCCGAGCTGTCAGATCGCTGCGCTAGTGCCGCCACCTTGCGGCAGATTTCGCATCGATGTGTAGCGGACGAGCTTCACGCTAATTCGGAGCGGTTCCTTTTATATGTTACTCGACACTCTTAACCTTATATCATTTATATCGTAAATCACGAAGTGAATTCTCTCCGTAGGTGAGAGTTTAAACCTTTAAGAAAACTCAATGTATGCTACAAGGTTTATTTATGCGAATATTACAAATTTTATTCGGAAAAACATTTTTTAACTTAATTATATGAAATGTATCGGGAGGATTTCTAATGCCTTCACAAGCGCTTCAGAGCGGAGGAATCGCCGAGGGCGTATGTGGAAACTCACGGTAGGTAGGTTGGCAAACTCACGGTAGGTCTGCGATTAAGGGTTAATACGGGAATTTTGGATGGATTTTGGGAGACACCTCTATCAATATGCTTTTAGAGTAGTTAAAATGAGGGCCTTTTTAAGGTGAGAATCCTCAACAACCACCGGCGCGGGCGCTTCCGCGCTCCGTCGTCCTAGATGCCGCCGGCTATTAGGGAGCGTGTCCCCTGATCGCGCTACGGTTTTCACAGGAACTACGCGCCGAATCCTTAGATTCTCTTGCGCTCAACTAGGCTGAATAGTATGTTAATTGAATATTAAAGAGAAACGCGCTAAGTCGAACCGTAGAGAGCGCTCTTGCACTAGGTTTAATTTGATTGGGTTATTTAACGTGAGATATAAAAACTTATAAACTGAACTCTTGGGGGTTTTAAAAGTTTGGGGAGTCAGAACATGAACCCTAAAACTCGCCTGGTAATGGAGGGTAGGTCCCACGGAGACTGGGGTTCGATTCGGCTTGAATGCAGGGCTGGCGAACTGATGTTATCCGGTTATTTGGCCGGCAAAACTATTGAAACTTCAGACAAAATATAAGCGTGGCACTGCTGCTCTGGTCTGCAGAAAAATGTGGGACCGCTGGGGGTTTGGCCCCCAGCGACCACGAGCAGTCCGCCCTGTTCCGCGGTCAAAATCCAAGAGAGGGTATAGAATTAATCACCCGATCCAGTCAGTTTAAATTTAATCGACTGGCAATTTTGCCGTGAATCCGACTAGGGGTGTGCGTTATTTTATCGCATGATGCGAGTGTGGCATCCGTTTCTAGTCCGATTAAATTCTAATGAAGTGTAAGATGATTTATAATGAAATTTATTATTATGTATTATGGAAGTAGATTCTCGTGACGACTAGTTCGTCACAACCATTGGCGTGCAGCAGGCAAACGATTCAAAGCAGTGTTCTGCTGTATTTAAAGTTTAATAGTGACCGGTTGATAAGTGATTTTTACGACTCTAGCCTTGACAAAGCCAATCGAACCTACATTATTTCTCTCAAAACTTCCTGAATAACCCAGTGCGTACTTCGTAAGCCACTCACATTCGCGCACACACCGAGGATGAATTGTGGCTCGCCGGCCGCGCCCCCGACAGAACAGAACGAAGAATTACTGCCGTGTTGTTGGACTGCGGTCTTAATTTCGCCGGCGCTTATAAATCCTCCGCACGCGTGAGCCTCCTCGCATACCAGCGGTCATAAAACTGTCCGACCTTTCTCCTCCCTTAAGTGGATGAGGGCTTCGTTTGGATACACGGGGCAAGGACCGCCTCAAATAAGAGAGGGCGAAGGGAGGAAGTAATAAAGTTGCGACGACCCTTTGGGCGACGCTCGAAAGGTGCGATGAGGTTGTTATTGAATATTGAAACGAAGTTAGACAACACAAAGAAACCCGAATAGACAATTCGCAAGAATGTATTTACATTACATTACATTTTCGTTGTGTCCAATTGACGGCTAAAGACCGCTCTTGGACGTGTCAAAATAATTGGGTTAGGTAGTAAGTTTCGTTACTACTCTTTACTGAACATACATAGTTAGTCAAGAATTAACTACTAGATTGTCCAACTATAAATATTTACTGTACTGGGCACGGCTCAAGTCTGTGGGATTACAGACTGATGCTTCGAGACTCAGGGAGAATGAGGAAAGGAAACCAAGGAGCCGGATTCGTTGACCTAACTCGTGAGAGAGAGAGTGCCGAATGCCGTCGCAACCTTGAGGGAAGGTGATTCATCGGGGAATGACATGTGACCGAGAAGCCGGGACACCGAAGTGTGCCGTCGCTATCTGGAGACATGACCACTCGAGGAATGATAATGTGGTTGCTTTTGCGCCAGTTTATATAGGCCGATCAATGATACAATCCAAAAATATTCCGATTAAAAGTATTGTTTCATCGTGCTGATTCATAGCTGCACGAGTCAAAATAATAGCTGAATTGTGTCTGTGGCTTTCACTGGAAATCGATGCATTTGTTGATCGCATGTAATGGACTTAAGGTCCGTTACAAAATCGTCTTTTTTATTGATAATGGAATGTGGGTTTATGAAATTTATGTAATATCGGTTATATAGCCACCGCGGCTCTCTTTACACGCCAACGCCAACATCCCACTATCAAAAATTTGAATGACTTTTCGCAAAATCATCAGGTCAACAGCCGCAATTTCTGTTCGAATATTGCGCTTAAGGTCTTGAATGGTCTTAGGAGCATTGGCATACACTTTGCCTTTCAAAAATCCCCAAAAAATATAATTCAGAGGCATGAAATCGCACGATCTTGGGGGCTAATTGACGTCTGAATTGTAAGAAATTGTGCGGTCCGGAAACCGGAGACCAATAAGGCGATTGTTTGACGAGACGTGTGAGCCGTTGCTCCGTCTTGCTGAAAGCAAATTAATTTAATTTGAAATTTAATTTGAATTTATCGCGGATCTGGGCGTCCTTTGCCCGTTGTGCCACGCGGGATCGGGTGGCCCATAGGTCGTTTCAGGAGTGGCATGACAAAAGGTCAACAACCTCAACTGCTTAGGAGACAGTATATTTCCATAGTCATCACACTCTTTCAGAAATTAGTCAGAGTGCACAGCTGATTGGCGCTGACGAACGGTGCTCAAACCGCCCAGTAGCGCCGGGATGAAATCCCACCAGGAGAAACCAGTCCACCAGCCGCAAGGCCTGAGACGCGAGAGTCTTACCGGGGTAGCATTCCGCACGCGGAGGCTTCTGAATAGGAGCTGAATCGTGAATTGAGCCGATCCGAGAACAAAATGGATCTTATGGCTCAAGTTAAACGCTTACAACTACTAAGATGAGTCTAAATAGTCACAGGTGGTTGGGGAGCAGATGGTAGTGGCCACTAAATATTGTTAATATCGATGGTATCTCGCGTTGGTTTCCAAGTGAGGCTCTGCATGAGTGTGCATGGGAAGAGTCCTGCAGTACTATGGTCTGGTTGCCAGGAGAAACCCAGAGAATCTGGAGAAAATGTTTTCGGGGGCCTAGTGGAGGGCAGAAGAAGCAAAAGCAGATCACTGGCCAGATAGAACAACCTCATAAAAGCAGTTATAAATGGGTCATTACAATCTGCCACCCGACATGCAGAAGTCGGGTCGAGGTGGAGGAGCCTCGTAGGCGAACTGTTGTCTAGTGGTCATGAACCTCAGTAATGAGGGAGCGACGGAGAAGAAGATTGGATTTCTTTGTCATGTATCAATATTTTTTTGTTCATGTATCAATCTGATGTACTCTCTGTAGTACACGACGCATCATGAGGAAGAAGTTGTCTCGCGTGTCTTGTCGGATCTCTCAAGTACAATGAACTGGCTTCAAGAGCTCGATCTAATTAGAATGTTCCAGGCCGGTAGTCGCTGGATCCACCGGCTCGTCCGCTAGCACGGCGGTTGGTTTCGAATCAACGAGTTCAAGGCCGTTCTGCTCGCTCCCAATAATCGTACACTTCGTGCTTTTCCCCCCTTGCTCGACCGGCGAGTCTTTTGTTGTCGCGAGTCGTTACTCGCTACGTCTCTTTCCCACGCAGCCTACCAGAACGGAAAGTCAACGTAACCCGCTGAGAACACTTACATACGCACGCCGTAATTATATTATTATCATCCGGATCGTGTGTAACCGCCATTGCGAAATGTACAGGCTGTTCTTTAGATCGAAATCAGTGCAGCATTCAAATATATCAAAAAAGTTTCACAGGAACACAGTATACAGAGTAGCTTCTCTTAGAAAAATTTAAAATCGAAGCCAGCGACGTCACGAGTGCTAAGGGCTACCACAGATCGTAATACGATTACTAAGCATCGTTCCACAGGCGTCATCCGCGCCGAGGTGTCGTTGAACGAAATTCGCAGAAGCAAGAAGGCAAGCGCGCAATATGGCAGCCACTCCACTCCGCCGCTTTAGCGAGTATGAAGCGCGCGTTTACACTGAAAAAAAAACTAATACGTTTCGTCACTGTTTGTCCAGTACCTAGTCAAGTCTGCCTGAAATAGAGCTTTGGGAGCTAATGGGCCCTTGCTGGGTTGGCCACGAAGACCCATTTTGTTCAGGGTTGGTCACACTAACGGGACAACACCCATCCGGCGGCCTCCACGTATGAAGTGCGAGCCCGGGTAGGACTCTGGCCTTAGGGCTAGTTTTCCCTAGGAATCAACCTTCTGGCGTTCCTGGACTTGTTAGAAAGATCTTGTAATGAACTTTGACCACGATTAAGTTTCAAGGTCTGATGATGAAGGCGGATTTTTTGGTTTTTACGTGCATTTATAAATCGTGTTTTTAGTGTTTTTTTAACATGCTTTAATTTTTGCGTGGAAACATACATACCTACAGTTATTTCAGTCTCTATAAAGTATCAATTCATACAGCTTATCAATCTTTGTTGGGTCAAGGTAAATAGCGTTAACAGCAACAATAGAAGATATGCGAATATACTGTACTAATAGCCAGCAGCGTGGAAGAACGTGGAGTATGTGATTAAATAGGTTGCAACTTCTTAGCAGTTAAATAATACGTTATGGCTGTAGTTATGTATAAATAATAATATTTCATATATCAACATTTATATATTTATTTATTTATTTTAGGTCATTATTAAAAGCTATTATCATTGCTACATTATTTAGTTAGATCATAACCAATAGCGGAACATTAACTGAGTGAATTCTTCGCAGCTATATCTGTTCAACGCCGCCCAACTGGGTTAACCATCGATATAAAAGGGCCTAGATAGGTCTTTCGCGCGCGAAAATGACAACTGCAATACTAACACGGATCGCCGCCAGTAGTCCGGTGCGAGCAATCCAGCGACAAATATTGCCGTGCTATTCTCTCGCATACTGTTGAATGTATTGCTCTCTCATTGTCACATATTTTTACCCGGAACGGTTATGAACCAACTCATTTGTACCTGAGGGCGTATCTAGGCCTTATATATCGATGGGATAAACCCGTTACAGCACTGGCGATTCTACAGTATTTTAACATATACATAAAGAATGATAACGTAAATAAATTACGATTTGTGATTTCTTTGATTTGTAAACGAAATAGAAATCAAAGAATTTTAAAACAATAATGGTCAAATTCGCAGACTTGTAGTTTAGTCGGTTTTGCAACTAAAAAATGAGTTCGATCAAAAATTTGTGTAAAGGCAAGTACTCTTAACGTATGTTGTGTCCAACACTGCGCAATTATCACGTTGCTGATATTAAAAATGAAACATGCTGTGTTTACCGCCACGCCCACTGTAGTGCCAGACGAAAGTGACAGTTACACAAGCGTGCATAACATAGAGAGAGACGCACACATCGGTCGCTATTATATTTGTGCATACGCATATTTTCCGGAAAGAGGTAACCAAATACGACAGCTGACGTTAATAAAACTCTAATTGACATCGTTTGAAAACAAATGAAAATACGAAATAATACAATACACAACAAAATAAAATATTGGGGTTTTACCCATGAATTTGTCGTTATATAAAATAAAATTATGACCAAACCTTTTGTACGAAAAATATTGGATTGATTCTTACATTACCATTTTGTTATTATGGTTTTATACAGAATAACGATGTTTCAATCGTAATTTTGTTGAATTACAAGGAATTTTGTTGAAACTCCATTACTCCATTATATGTATCAACGTTTCCCTCGCGTTAAATAATGGAATAACAGTATACTGTAGTTTTCACATGTTTCATGGATCCGACTATAACAGTACGTATAATACGATTGATTCTTACATTACCATTTTGTTATTATAGTTTTATACAGAATAACGATGTTTCAATCGTAATTTTGTTGAATTACAATGAATTTTGTTAAAACTCCATTACTCCATTATATGTATCAACATTTCCCTTACGTTAAATAATGAAATAACAGTATACTGTAGTTTCATCATGTTTCATGGGTCCGACTATAACGGTACGTATAATACGATTGATTCTTACATTACCATTTTGTTATTATAATTTTATACAGAATAACGATGTTTCAATCGTAATTTTGTTGAATTACAAGGAATTTTGTTGAAACTCCACTCCATTATATTTATCCACATTTCCCTTACGTTTAATAATGAAATAACAGTATACTGTAGTTTCAGCATGTTTCATGGGTCCGACTATAACAGTACGTATAATACTACATGCTGTCATGTTAACGTTACGAAAACACGGTAACTACGTTCACGCGTCGTATACGTAATCCTTGTTGAAACATGCGTATTCACGTGTATTACATCGTTATATTTTTCTCATCATGTTCTATTGATATTATAATGGGAGTTGGTTAATTCATCTGTTGACTCTTGAGGCAGGAATTAATGATGATTTGAAGGCGTTTTAACTGCCTCTTTGGAGCTGTTTTTTTTCCTGTAAACAGTTATCCCAATTGCGAAAAAAGTTGAAATCTGTTAAAGCAACGTCAGGTGAGTACGAAAATGAGTAGTAAAATTGGTCTAAACGCATGAAAAAAATATATTAACGCTCACTGAGAATATTTTGAGATTTTGAGAAACAAATACATAAAATACAAACGGAGCTGCCATGGAATTCATCGACCGAAGTAGTGCCCATCATAATACACTTCTTCTAGGGGGGGGGGGGGGGACGGTCGACGGTCGACTCCGGCCGGCTGTGGTAGGTTTAGGACAGCCGTCATTCCACATGTGAGCGTTTACATTACACACCCCCTTCGCAGCCATAAAATTTGAGATACGGAAATCGTGGTTTTAGTTAATTTTTCTAGCGAAGAGTTGATTATTTCCTCGAGAGACCAAGATCTTTAAAGAGGTGAAACGAGATTTGGCTGGCAGGCCACGAGCGCCAACTTCCACCGCGTGAAGGTGAACAGTGAATCCGTTCCGGGTGACAGCATTTGCGAGTCATAGTATTTATTAAATTTCTACTCGTGGTCTTTCGAAATAGGGAGTAAAGAGTTATATCTGAGCGGAAGGCTGAGCATCCTAGACTTTCAAGGATCTTATACTGCTTGGAAACCGAATCGACCTCCAGAATCCAATCTGAAGCTTTCTCGATTATTGAGGGAGGTTTTGTAGTGGAATAACTGGAAGAACTGCATAAACTCTTGTTGCCATAAGACTCTTGTTGGCAAGAGCCAATGAGAGGCTAATTACCTCGCGCATGATTCTTGGCCATTTATTGTTCATATTTTTTTCATTCATTTCGCAAACTTTCAGTTTGGAGCCCGTGTAGCAAGGAAATATCATGTGTCGTTCAATGATATAAAAGCCATTCGCCCTACTGTCGCCATCTCGTATACATTGTGATAATAATATTTTTTATTTCCCTTGCGTCAGGCGTTGCGGAAAATTACCGCTCGAATACAATCGCCCCCGGGGACAAAGACTCTGTATGTATGTTTTCTTCTTTCCCAATTTCCTCTTAGCATACAACTAGGCGCCCATAGAGTACTAATGTCTCAGTGTAATCGATAGAGAATTTCCGCCCAATTTGCTCGAAAAGCGTTACCGAATCAAAGAGGCAAATAGCTGATACAGCAGTGTAATGACCGTCATGTTCTCGCTGAATTCGTAAGGATTTTCATTAAGGAAGACTTCCACGGGCATTTTGGGTCGACCCTTCAATCTCACCTACAGCTATAAACCATATGCCAATAGAAAGATCTCTTTATTGCCAGCACGACTCATCACAATTATGAGCCGTTTCGAAGTTACATCCTCTTAAATATGGCTAATTAATAGATATCCCTATGCATTTTTTGTGCATTTCGGTCATTTTATTATCGGTTGTATTCCAAACCTCCGTTTTTACTTCACACTGTTGCATCCCTTCCATACTGCACTCTGCATGGATGTTTGCGCGCACAAGAGCCAGTCATTCTGTCACCTCTGAAATTATGAGGTCACCTAACACGTACAGGCATTGTGTTAAAGCTATTGCATAGCTTTTATCGCGGGCCAGGCCAGCGCGGCGACCGAATGAAGAAATTTCTTAACGAAAATGAATGATTTTAAACTGATAATTACGTCTAAACGAGTACTGCTTACGATTTGAAAAAAATATATGTTAAACAAGAACATTTTTCTAATATTCTTAGCTTTGAATATTTTAGATTTTATTTATATTACATAGTGTAATTAATTTGTGAAATTAGGTCTAACCGAACACAAAAACGACTACTACCCAAATTCTTGCTGGCGTATTATTATGAAACCTGCAGCATTTTAAAGATAATTTAATATTCTATCTTTTTATCTACGCATTTTTTTGAATAATTCGTTTTTTTGCTTTATCGAATAAAAAATTCGTGCGCGGCGCTCTATCGGAAGACGTTTAAATTATTCCGAATCATTTGCTTCCGCAGATGATTCAGAATAATTTCAACGTTTTCCGATAGAGCGCAGTTATCGGATATCAGAAAAAATAAAATAAATAAATAATTATAATTGCATAAGTTGTTAAAAATGCTATGCAATAGCTTTACCGCGGCAGTCCCCGAGTGCCACACGTATTTTTTATTTAATACTGTTTCTCAACTGTTTATACGAAAACCATCGCAGATTACCTGAAACGATAAAATTACATATGCTCTGTGGGTACAAACGATATATTCCTAAGAATGCTTGAGAGCAACATATGGAGGAACGACTAGGATATGTTGCTTGAATTCTGTAATGTGTCTCAAGATTTTGTTGCCGCTGAGTATGCTGATGTATGTAATATACTGTAATATACATCGTAATATACTATCTTTTATGGACCTTCACTGCAATAATATATATGTATATTTCTGATGATTATTATTATTATTATCTAGCACTAGTTTAATTAGTTTTAATTTAATTTAATTTAATTTACATAATTTTAACATTAAATATTGAGATACTTTCCATTTTTATAAATTGACAAAAATACGACATTACCTATATAATTCTAAAATTTTTCATTTCTTTTAAGCAATTGATATTTTAAAAAGTGACAATCAATTTGCATTTTTATTAATTCTGATTATTCTAATGTTAATTTTGTTTTATTTATTATTTGGATTAGATTTAGTTTTATTTTATTTTATTTTTATTTTAAAAAGATTTGAATTTTCTATTTTTAATTTAATTTTTTGTAGACTATTTTAATAATTAGTTTTATTTGATTGTGTCTAGAAATATATGCATTGTTAATAAATAGTAATCATAATGCACAAAGAAAATTGCTCAAGTCTGCCTTAGAACAGGCTCAGGCCTAGTTAGGCGACTTTCGGTCATAACCATGTCTCAGTCACAATAAGAATCAGTTTTCTGCTATTGCCTCATTTACATACAGTGTGACATGGTAAAATGTACTAGTTAAATTTTGTAATACCTACTCTAAATAAATAAAATAAAATAAAATATATTTTAAGTAAATAATTGACAAAATAGTAACATTGAGTAATCGTGTATAGCCATTTTTAAGTAGATGTCGATCTTCAAAACTCAGAAACAGCTAATAATTGAGGTGAGTTATAGTAGTCGAAAACATTCTACATAAATAGATCCTTCCAATGGTGAATACTTTATTGTTATTAAGGACATTGGAAGGTGGGCCCAGCGCCCATACATTTTTGCCCATCGCCCTTTAAATAGAATATATAATACATTTCTTTATTTATTTATCTATATACATCCAAAATAAAAGTTTACAATGTTGACATACATTAAAGTGTAGAAAATAACAAATACTTAATCATTGTTGGCGAAACAATAAAAGTACACATTTGATGGACTTTATCAGTTCCACTAAACCGCAGTCTGTTCTGGAGTAATAAGTGTGTGTGGAGTAATAGTGTGTTATTGCATTATACGTTTGTTACATAGTACACGTATTTTTATACAACTTCGATTAAAATAATTGACAATTTATATAACAACAACTATCCAGTTAACAAAATCAACAAAACTGCTCCAGTGCAGCAATCCGCCGACTGTCGCATAGCTTCTAAATTGGACCTATATATTGCGGATATATATCCGCAAGCTGATACAAAAGCTTAGTGGCTGGAAAAGCGTAATACAACATAGTGAGAAACATTGGGGTAAATCCTTCAATTTAGTTGCCTGACAGGACGCTGGATTAACCGGTACGTGCCACGACTGACAGCGTAGACGAGATACGAAATACGAGACCTCGACATTTATAAAAGATCTACAAATAAGACATCCAATATACTGAGTCGACACAAGACATCTACAAAGAACATAATATGAAAAAATCTAAAAATATTTTTAAGCTATTGCATAGCTTTTATCGCGGGCCTAGGCCAGCGCGGCGACCGAATGAAGAAATTTCTTAACGAAAATTAATGATTTTAAACTGATATTTACGTCTAAACGAGTAATGCTTACGATTCGAAAAAAATATATGTTAAACAAGAACATTTTCCTAATATTCTTAGCTTTGAATATTTTAGATTTTGTTTATATTACATAGTGTAATTAATTTGTGAAATTAGGTCTAACCGAACACAAAAACGACTACTACGCAAATACTGTCTGGCGTATTATTATGAAACCTGCACCATTTTAAAGACAATTTAATTATCTATCTTTTTATCTACGAATTTTTTCGAATAATCCGTTTTTTTTGCATTATCGAATAAAAAATTCGTGCGCGGCGCTCTATCGGAAGACGTTTAACTTATTCCGAATCATTTGCTTTCGCAGCCGCAAATGATTCGGAATAATTTCAACGTTTTCCGATAGAGCGCAAATATCTGATATCAGAAAAAATAAAATAAATAAATAATTATAATTGCATAAGTTGTTAAAAATGCTATGCAATAGCTTTACCGCGGCAGTCCCCGAGTGCCACACGTATTTTTTTGCAGTTTATGATTGATTTCAGACTTCAGCTGATACCGAATAATATAACAAAAGCTAAAAAAGGATTGTATTATTACGTGGATGAATCTCCATTACTATTGCAATCAGGGCTCGGCAATATCCCACTAGTATGTACATCGGTATGATACCAGGAATAAGACCTATTACCTCTAACCGACAGTGGCGTGCCCAGGGTTCGTAAATAGGGCAAGCCCGACATACCTTTTTGTGTTTTTTTACGCTTTTTATAGTAAAAAAGTGGTACCTCTTTACTCTTTAATCTTCAGTTTGAAATTTACTGCTTGGGTCGTACATTCAATAAAGCACACTGAAGGCATGCTACTGCAAGACAGAATTTAACATATACTTATCAGCAGTCGCATACCTCTAGTGGCTTTAAAGGACTCTCTTGCGTCGTTGCGTCTCAAACGAGGTGCTGAGTTATTTTGTAGATTGTTTTCATAAATTTGATCAAATTCATATTGAAATTCAACACGTAACCAAGTCTGAAATTCCTTTATTTTGTTTTCCTTCATTAATTCCTATAACCCACATCGACTTGTGATTTTTGAAGAATGTTGTACAAGCTCTCAGCTTTTTCAAAAATTCGGCGGAAAACAAGGTGAAAAAATTTAAATGGAATGATCGCATCGAGTTTTCAAAATTCTCCGCTGCTAAAACCGTATCCCCGTCCCAGTCCTGCGGGTTGTTACATATGTCAGAAAACAAAATAATAAGAATACATTACTGACCACAAAGGACAATTTCCTCCATTTTTTATCAGGCACTAAAAACCACAAATCAATTGAAATTACACAATAAAAAATTAGCCCGACGTCACTCGCACATTTAAATCCAAACTAATTATAATGAAGTCGCGCTTTCTGTTGACACGTTCGCATTCACAGTTCGCATTCAACGTCATGGCTAAGCAAGCCCGGCTTAGCTCCCGATACAAAAGTTGTATATAGACATATATTGTTTAGCGTAATTTGCCACAGGTGCGAATGAGAGGAACACTGATTTTGAAAGCCGCATTGAAAGCCCAATATGTGCGAGCGAAACAGCAATCGCGGCCTGTAGATAATTATCGCACCTGTCGATAACAGTTTTTTTCTCGCGTGGAGCGAGCTGTGCGCGTTAAATGGCAGTAGTAGCGCTAGCAAAATGATTTATTTAATTGTTTTTTTTACGAATTGTGTTATTAATTTATTTAATCGTTAATTTGGAAGTATAGGCAAGCCAGGCTTTTCGGCTTATATGAAGAGACCGCCACTGCTAACCGATCATACCACGCACTGCCAATTCCAGGCGATTATTCTTTACACAGCACTTAAACTTTTCATTAAATTGCCTGTTAAATTAAAGAAGCCTAAAATCAACATGTATCCTCATGACGAAATTTAAAAATATTTTGAAAACAACATCGTACTTATCAATGTAATTTAATGTACTATTTTTTTCGTGTGTCTTGTTATATATTACACGTGACTTAAACTTTTCATTAAATTGCCTGTTAAATTAAAGAAGCCTAAAATCAACATGTATCCTCATGACGAAATTTAAAAATATTTTGAAAACAACATCGTACTTATCAATGTAATTTAATGTACTATTTTTTTCGTGTGTCTAGTTATAGTATTTTTATTAATCGGGATAATGTTGGAGTAAATTACTGTATATCATTCGGTGTTAAATTGAGTAACGAATTTAACATTAATTTAATTAGTCGTTCCTACGTAATTGTCATTGGTCATTCCTACATAACTGTAAAGTTGTAGAGGAAATAAATACTCTGTATTCACTCATGTATTAATTACAAACTCAGCATCTCCAAACAAAGATTAATAGAAAAAACGTATATAAAAAAATACGTGTGGCACTCGGGGACTGCCGCGGTAAAGCTATTGCATAACATTTTTAACAACTTATGCAATTATAATTATTTATTTATTTTATTTTTTTCTGATGTCAGATAACTGCGCTCTATCGGAAAACGTTGAAATTATTCCGAATCATTTGCGGCTGCGGAAGCAAATGATTCGGAATAATTTAAACGTCTTCCGATAGAGCGCCGCGCACGAATTTTTTATTCGATAAAGCAAAAAAACCGGTTTATTCGAAAAAAATCGTAGATAGAATGATAGAAAACTAAATTATCTTTAAAATGGTGCAGGTATCATAATAATACGCCAGATAGTATTTGCGTAGTAGTCGTTTTTGTGTTCGGTTAGACCTAATTTTACAAATTAATTACACTATGATAAACAAAATCTAAAATATTCAAAGCTCAGAATATTAGGAAAATGTTCTTGTTTAAGACATATTTTATTCGAATCGTAAGCAGTACTCGTTTAGACGTAATTATCAGTTTAAAATCATTAATTTTCGTTTAGAAATTTCTTCATTCGGTCGCCGCGCTGGCCTAGACCCGCGTTAAAAGCTATGCAATAGCTTAAAATCTATAGTTGTCGTAAAGTGGAGGTGGAAAAAGTTTGAGATTCGAAAATGAGGATGACTTGACAACGAAACTACCAGATATGAAAAAGCAATCGTCGTGCAAGCGACCCCTACATCCTCCCCTTCTTCTCGTTTATTAAGAAAAAAGAAAGACGTAAGCAGATAAAACAGGAAAGTGTTCTAAAATTGATAGAATTTGAAAGGGGTTATAAAAGGACAATATTACAAACAATTAATAATATGTAACACATAGCTTAGGTGTGTTCATTCCAATTACTCTTTTGACGTGTGTTGCCTTAACACGTTATGTCGCCAACGGTGATTACGACTTAAAAAAATTTTTTTTTTTTAATATTACGCAGAAAAATCCGCTATTCAATTAAACATTTTTCGTTTTATTTAATTAATTAATCATTTCGGAAAACATACAGCGCGTACATTGTACTTCAATGTAGCGCGTTATACATATTCAAAGAGAGGAATAAAAAACATTAAGCTGGTAAATATTTCCTGTGATAGTTACAGTTTTAAGAAATATTAACATATTTGAATTAAAAATACAAATTCAAATTAAATATTAAGTCTATAAATAAAATTACAGAGAATTGGAAATGATTAGAAAAAAAGGAGTTGTACGATGGTATATGAATGTAAAAATACATAATACAGATAGGTCGTATAGTAAACATATTGATCTAGATACTAATAGTAGGTCTCAAATTCAAATTCAAATTCAAAATTCTTTATTTATCTATAATATTACATGTATTTTTAAAATTCAAAGCCATCCTAACTAGGCCTAGCCTGTACTAAGGTAGGCTTAATATAAAAAAAGGTATAGTGGTTTTCGTAACTAGCTGTAATACTTCTTTGTATATTATTATGGTACATTTGAGAAGTTAAAAATAGAATAAGAAAGCGTAATAATATTAAATTTAGGTACATACATATAAATATATACATACATATATAAATAAATATATACTTTATAGATAAATATAAAATAATACTATATATTATATACATATATCTCACAAATCGTGCACTATTTTAATATATATGTTATTAATGTCTCCGTTTCTTGTCGACCCATAGTCAAAAGTGACTTAGTTAGGTTTTTCTTTACGCCGTGACTATTCCTAGATTTCAATCCTGCAGGAAAAACACTATTCATTTTGTTGAACAGTCGAGGAGCAATGTAAGAGAAGTGTTTTTGTGCAAAACTTGTTCTCTTTTTTTGGATTAAGTGCTGTCTGGTTGTTGTTACTCGTGTTCCTTTATGGTGTGTTGAATATAAATGATAATTGTCATGATTATAGTAGTAGAGCAGGACTACCTTAGCGTATATTTGACGAACGTCAAGGACTTTAGATTCATTGTACAAGCTCTCAGAAGAATACCGGAAGGGTTTTTTGTGTATTACTCTTAATAGCGACTTTTGGGCTTTAATTAGAGGATCAAGTGCTTGCAGCGAGGCTCCACCCCAAGCTACGATTCCGTATGCTAGTAAGTTATGGGCCAATGCGAAATATATCGTTCGTACTAAATCTTTGGATACGGCATTTCTTATTAACTTGAATATATGTACAAGTTTTCTCAATTTTGTTGCAGTGCACCTGATATGATCTTGCCACTTCATTGTATAGTCCAGAGTTAATCCTAGGTACTTTATTGTATCTACTCTTTCCACCTCCGCACACGTACAAGGCACAGGTACAGTTGTGTTGCATAAGAAGTATATAACTAATTGAGCTAGATTTAATATTATGTTTCTTGTAAATGCTTGTGTTTGTTTTCATAGTATTTTACGAAGATGTATATTATATTATGTGTGTACGTTTATGAAATATTTAGTACATACTAGTAAACTCATTAGGTTGATTTGTTTTGAATAAATCCTTGACGAGCGGCGGTTAATAAGGGTTAAAAATGTGTATGGCGGAGAAACGGGAATCGTATGTGCACATGAGCGTGTAAGCGATAGTTTTTCTTGTAGTTCTTGTTGGCACAAGAGACCCTATGTATGAGAATCGCGAAGCACTCGCGGTGGTACAAAAAAGCAAAATATTTCAACAAGATATGGACTGTATACTATAGTATTGTTAATGGGCCCTTGCTGAGTTGGCCACGAAGACCCATTCTGTTTCAGGGTTGGTCACACTCACGGGTCAACACCTATCCGACGGCCTCCACGCATGAAGTGCGAGTCTGGGTAAAGTCCTACCCAAGCCTTATGGTTAGTTTCCCCTGGGAATCAACCTTCTGGCGCTCCTGGACGGTCTGCGCACCGTGCGGCGTGAGCCAATCGACTGTGCACTGTGACTAACAGTCGGGGGAGTCTGGAAGCAGTACTGTTTCATATAGAGCGGGGATGGTTGCGGACCTTACGGCGACTGCTCTTGAAATGACCATCGGCTACCCGATCCTGGGTGAACAGCCGGGCAAAGGACGCTGTGGTCCGCGATAGATTCGGTAAACACCGTTTCACCGCTTCGTAAGGGAGAGGACCGCGCAAGCGACCTCGAACTCGTAACCAATCGAGAGACAGGAGTAATCTGGTCACAATTGGAAGTAAGGGCGTGAGTGTAGGCCCGCCGGGTAACACTCCTGGCTATCTCGCGGTTAAGGCGTTGGCCTCTTACGGGCTTGTGGCGGAGCTAGACGGTGGACTGTTTTGTCCTCAAGTCTCCTGCGCTCACTCCAGGGAGATAAAACGACTATTCGTTAAAACTTCCTGAGGTGACGGGCTCGCCCGCTGTAGTCGACAACCCTAGTTATAGTAATGTGAATGACGATCATTAAAAAAATACATGTATTTCCATTGAGTTCTGGATGTCTGCGTGCCTGGCCCTGCACGTGAGTAGGGTTCGTAGCATGACATATCTGAAGACGCGCCCGCGAAGCCTCTGGCGACTGCCGAATGGATGACGTCATCGTACAGCATAAAACGTTGTCCTTTCCAGATTGTAACTTTGCAAAGCCGACGTTTGCGTTTGTAATTTTATGATAAACGGGCGAGTAGAGAACCCGGAAACCGACGAACTAAACTCCGCACAAAGGGCCACAAAGCGTCAGGACCTTCAATTCGGTCCGCTGATGAATGGGATACCTTTAATAAAGTTAGCGGGAGGATAGTGAGGGTGATATTGTTGCGAATAATAATATTTCACGAGAATAGCAAGACGGAATGTGGGGAGACAGTCAGTGCTTTACAACTATTGCATAATAGAATTGAAATGAATGTACATACTTTTTTGCACTTTAAATTTAAAATCAAAACACAAAAAGGCAAGCCACATGGCAATATCTTGCAACTAACCTAATCATACAGTGAAATGGTACATGCGCGCGTCGTAGTCGAGGAATAAATCCAATTTCCACATAAACCGACAGCGACTTAGCAAAGTGCGATACAGTTTTATACACCAAAATTTGTTCTTCTATAATAAGATTCCAGAGAAAATGAAAAGCCTTGGAGAGGACCAATTTAAAAAGATAATTATAAATAGTTTGGTAAGAAACCCAAATTATGGTATAAGGGAGTTTGAAAATTCCGAGTTTATTTTCCATGTTGATAATTATTAGCAAAATTTGTAAAATTTTAAACATAACGGAATTATGATAGTTGACATTCTAATTCTCATATAATTTAGTATACATCTATTTATGTTTAAAAAATACGAAGGCATATTGCTGGATTGAAAATAAAATTATTTTACTTTGATTATTCTACATAGAATTTGCATTTATATTTTAATATATTATTCTCTCTTACTATTTAATGACATTAGTATATTTTGATTATTTGTAAGTAGGTAATATTGAATATAATATTACAACCATGACAACTATCATGATAGTTATGTTTTTAATAATTAAATTTTAAGCATTTAATTTTGTGACGCATCCAAGTGTAGGAATGCCTATCTACTGGAGTAGTTGATTGTATTGTATTGTAGAGATAAAGATTATTAAACAAATAAGTTATTTTACGTAAAATATAAACTACTATATTTAAAACTAAGAATGCTCGAGGATAGGAAGTTGGGAGAGGAAGAAGAGAGAAAGGGCAGAAATGGTTACTTCTTAAAAAAGTAAAACCTTTTGAGGTAAGTTTGAATAATTCCAATGAAGGAGAGTTTCGTATATTTGCTGGTAGATCGTTCCAGAGTCTTGCATCATGGACACAGAAAGAGTAGGCGTAAAAATCTTTATTATGACGAGGAATTTCGATTGAATTGTCACAGGCTGACCGAAGTACGAGACCGTGGGAGGATGATGATGGCGCGTAATAGCTTAATTATTTATCTAAGCAAGCTTTAAAAAAAGCTACAAAAATAACGAAAGGTAAGTAGTACCTTATAGAAATTGCTTGATTTTTTTGAAATCAAAAAGAAATTCTAGGTTTCTATTATTCGGAAAACCAAAGGAGACATTGTGTATATGCAAACGACTGTCATCTAAGACATATTATAGAAACAACAGAGGAGATTCTACAAGAGATACATTTCATTAAGAAGCACTGGGCAACACAACCTGAAAACCAAACGGAAAAAATTAAACGATGTAATATACAGAAATACGCATGTTTCAACAAGGATTAAGTATATAACGCGGACTGTGGCCCATATGTATGAATTGACATGACGTGTAACGGTGTTGGCATGACGGTAGTTACTGTGTCGTAATATTAAAACATAATGTTTTTTCGATTGATTATATGTTATAATGATCGTTATAATGAACTCGCTTCTAACAAGACAGTATGTAGTAGTGACGAACGGTTATAGTGACGTACGGTTATAGTCGGAAACAAAATGGTAATGTAAGACATGTAATATTTTTCTCAGTGTATACAACTCTTTCATTGCCGTCTATTATACCATTGACTAAAAGTAACAGTAACAGAAGCAGCACTCATAGATAAAGATAACTTCACTCAGTCACGCATAGATATATTAAATACGCGAACAAGGCATATTCGTAATCCGCTTTGTATATAAAGGTTCCTCATTCGATTGTACCTCAGGGAGCGGCGAGTCTCGGCGATTGTTAAAAGTTGAGGTCGAAGTTGGCCGAGTTTATGACTCAGATAAAGTGCGAAGCGGCGATCCTTTCTCCTTCGTTATTAGAGTTGGCAAGTCGGCACTATCTTTCATAATAAAAAAGATCATAGGAAAAATTCCAAGATTTTCTTTTTTACCGATTTTTAAACTACTCATCTTCTTTTCATCGGAAGTACTTTAGACCAGTCGAGTTAGGAAAAATAAGTCCTAGATTATGTAGATCGTATCACCATTGATTATATAGGGTAGGGTTTTTCAACCTTATTTAGGTCGCGATCCCCTTTTTAATAAAAGAAAATAAAACCCTTACGTAAACCCCTTAGACTGTAACTTAGTTCCCTCCGCCCCCCCCCTCCCCTTAGTCTCTTCAACGACTGTAACTGTGTGCATCAAATAAATAGTTTTTTTAAAACAAATTAATTTTAAGGGTTTTTGCATTTTCGAAGCTGTACCTAACTGTTTCCATCTTAGATCAACATGAAGTTTTGTAAAAGCAAAGCAAAGCACATAATAAATATGTTTCTCTTCCGAATATTAGCATATTAGATACATAAAGATTTAGTAATATATTTAGTTTTTTTTACAGATAGTCTGCGAACCCTGAGGGTCCCCTTGCGACCCCCCAGAGGGTCGCGACTCACCGGTTGAAACCACTTATGTAGGGTAATTAGATTGCTTGCTACTATAGTACGTTTTGGTAACCCTTCTACGCCGGCGGCAAGCAGATGGCGCTGCATGTCGCCTAAAATAGCAATTTATTTGGCCATCTGTAGCGATAAGGAATGTTTTTTTATTAAGGAATGAATTCATTATAAAAACCCAATAATTTAACCAATGATAACAATACTAACATTGAATTATTAGTGCCATCTATCGCATTTTTTATAGGCGGATTATGTCACAGAAATTATACGGAGAGATATAATGCCATAAATTCGTTTGTTTGTTTCTTTTCTTTACTGTGAAATTTCACAATGGGAAGATTTATTGTCATACGACAATCTTTTACAACCAACCCTACTATGAAGGGAAAGGACTTAAGTCCGTTGTCCGTCTAAGAGTCTTAAGTCCGTTGTGTGTAGTTTGCGCCTAAAGCAGTCGAGACGAAATGGCCGTTTTCGTGACGTAGTTCAGATAGCAGTGTGTGGCCGCGTGGCATCATCGAGCCACGTAGCTTCCGTGTCAAACGTGGACATGTATCATCGTGCGGCCCAGTCTGTGGCGGCCTAAAGGGTTAAAGACGCGGTGGAAGCCGCGGCAAGTAGAGATGGACTGGAGACATTGCCAGTCGGTGAACCAGGAAACTGGTTAATACTGGCAGTGAAGAATCCTGTGCATTACTGCAGGATGACATAGACGCAACTAGAGTTGTCGACTACAGCGGGCGAGCCCGTCACCTCAGGAAGTTTTAACGATTAGTCGTTCTATCTCCCTGGAATAAGCGCAGAAGACTTAGGACAAAAACAGTCCACCGTCTAGCTCCGCCACAAACCCGTAAGAGGACAACGCCTTAACCGCGAGATAGCCAGGAGTGTTACCCAGCGGGCTTACACTCATGCTCTTACTTCCAATTGCGACCAGATTACTCCAGTCTCTCGATTGGTTACGAGTTCGAGGTCGCTTGCACGGTCCTCTCCCTTACGAAGCGGTGAAACGGTGTATACCGAATCTATCGCGGACCACGGCATCCTTTGCCCGGATGTTCACCCAGGATCGGGTAGCCGATGGTCGCTTCAAGAGCAGTCGCCGTAAGGTCCGCAACCACCCCCGCTCTATAGGAAACAGTACTGCTTCCAGACTCCCCCGACTGTTAGTCAGAGTGCGCAATCGATTGGCGCTTATGCCGGACGGTGCGCAGACCGTCCAGGAGCGCCAGAAGGTTGATTCCCAGGGGAAACTAGCCGTAGGGCCAGAGTCCTACCCAGGCTCGCACTTCATGCGTGGAGGCCGTCGGATAGGTGTTGACCCGTGAGTGTGACCAACCCTGAACAAAATGGGTCTTCGTGGCCAACTCAGCAAGAGCCCATTAACTCCCTGACATAGACGCAGTGTATCTTTGGAGCATAAACCACAAGTTATACTTCAATACCGGAAAATGTTCTATCATGACGTAATCGCGAGGTGACGCCCCGCTGGTACATAGTAATGACATTGATGGCAAGGCACTATCACGAGTCACGAATGAATCAAACAAAGGACCTAGGAGTGACCTGTGACTCACAGTTGACATACAGACGGCAAATCTACACCCTAGTCGATAATTCTTAAAAATTATTAGGTTTTGTAATGAGGAACATAAGGCAGTTCAACAACACATTTGTCACGTGCCTCCTGTTCAATTCCCTAATTCGGAGCAGATTAGAAGTCAACGCGGCGATATGCAGTCCTTACGAAAGTAGCTACATATCCAGCCTGGAGAGTATACAGAAACGCTTTCTGATGTTCCTGTACTTTAAACAGCATGGCTATAATCCATTCCTATATCCTACGGCATTTATTCAGGTGATGGTTGGGTACAACTCACTAAGCGTAAGAAGAGATTGGCTGGCAATCTGCCACATATATAAACCGCTTAGGAGGTTCGTTGATTATCCTACCATCCTAAGAAGAATCGATCTGTTAATACCCGCCAATTACTGCCGTGATAGGACTCAATAGTCTATATAGAAGAATAATAATAATAGTAGAATAATAATAATAGTCTATAGTAGAATAATAGTTATAGTCGAGAGTAATAGAATAGAAAAATAATGAACGATTTGGAATTATCTGTAAAGTTTTGGGAAATTAATAAATTAATAAATATCTGCACTGGCTGGATGATGTCAAACGACACGGAGGACGAACGTAATAGACACAGGAGAAGTCTATGTCCAGGAATGGAATGATGATGGCGACGAAACGCGACGCATTTCTCCACCGCTGCTTCGCTAGTTAGTGTTGCTTGTAAATAGAAAATATAGAAGTACACAAAGCGTAACGCGTTCAATATCCGGTGAGTGTGGGCGTAGTGCCATTTATGGACGCCGATAACATGAGCGATATGACGCACACAAATCGACCAACTGGACAAAATAATGCGCACTTCTACGATGAGTTCATTCCGGGAATTTAGGTTTATCGATTTCACTAGAAAAGTGGATCGTCAGTCAAATGAATACTAACTGAGAAACCCCAGCAACAACAACCAAATGGTCACGAGAAATAATGATCAATATCAACTTTTTTCTTTTTTGGTAATTCCATTTTTAAATTTATATAGGTATATTAATTGATTACCGGCTACAATGGAGCACCCACATAATGGAGCTGTCGGCAAAAGTTAGGAAACTCACGTATATTTTCAAAGACCTTAGAGGCATTCTGGACCAAAGGACACTTAAGATAGTATACCATGCCCTGTGCCAATCTATCCTAACCTATGGGATCATAGGGTGGGGAGGTGCAGCGAAAATTCATATGGAGCCCTTGATTAGAGCTCAAAAGCTAATACTTAAAATTATAAAGAGAAAGCCTTGGAGATACTCTTCAGATGATCTCTACAGAGAATATAACGTGCTAGATGTACCACAACTATACGTGAAAACGGCGCTCTGTGACTATCAAACTAATTTAGAGACCGCAATAAGAACCCAGCAAACAATCTGCACGCGGCAATCCCGAACTATACATTTTGACGTCCCTCGAATGCAGACCACTTTTGGGCAGAGGCATTTTGTGTACATAGCCCCCAGGATCTTTAATATGCTAGATGAAGATTTAAAAATGTATGTGCTGAAGTCTTCTTCTTCTTTTAAAGCCAAAATTGATTCCTGGCTAAAATATGACGCCCGGCAAAATATCCACAAATTAATATACCGAGACAATTATCCCTGACATTTCTTCTTATTATTATTATTTTGATATCATTTTAATTTTATTACCACGATTATTTATTTTTGTGTTTTATTTCCTATTGTGATCACTAGTTAGTGATTATTAGTTATAATTTGTAATGGTGACGGGAATATATATATTTCTTTTCCTTTTTTTTTTTTTTTATTCATTGCCGAATATATGTGATATAAAAACTAGAGAGCTAGCTGCCCTGGAACAAGTCCTGGCACTTAGTTGGGCAGCAGCAGTACTTAAATGCTAATGCTCATATCGGCCGTGTTTAATTTTAATTTTAATTTTAATTATATATATTTTTTTTTATTGATATGATTATTAGTGATACTTGTGCACTTGTAAATGAATTGTTAAATTAAATAAATAAATAAATAAATAAAATAAATAAATTACACTAACTTAAAATATGATATTTTAAGGGTTTGAGTCGGAAAATCATATATTTTGTCTGTAAATTAGTTTCTAAAAAATATATATTTTACTTAAATTACACCTCAGAATTGTCAATTATAGCAAATAATAAATAAATAAATAAATAAATAAATAAATAAATATAGCCGCCGTCAATAAATATACAAATTATGCTCGTTGGCAAAGTTAATTATCAGGCATTTTCCATTATTTTCCATTGGTTGGGATGTTCTTGGAATATAAATTCAGCATAATCCAAATCTCATAAGTCATATACTGGATTCTTGATAAAGCCATTATATAAGATTTTTTGCAGTAACTCCACGATGGAATTATCGCCTTATTTCGATGTAGCTGGCCAGGTGACAAGAGCGCAGCTGACCTTAATTGTTACGACGCCACGTCACTTCCGTTGGACGAAATGAAATTTCTCTCGCAACAAGGGGGTCGCTGGAAGGCGGCCGCTCCGACTCGTAAATCCGTAGCGACCTACCCGTAAATATGCACACACCACCATAAATTACCTTTACGCTACAACTTGGGTAAGAGGGTAAGAGAGGCCAACGGGTAAATTAATTATATGTTGACACGGATACTAGGTGCGGTATGTTCCGGGTCTCATCACGCCAAATTCTCTGCAAACGTCTTTTAGAATACCTTAAATAGCACGAACTAACAGCTGTTCTGTGCCCGGGTATTTTGAGCTGATTTAACATGAATTTAATGCCCTGAATTGAAATATTGCATTAGTTTTGGCCTAAGAGCTCACTAGAATTCGGAAGCGTAGTTTGGAATCCCCAATATGCTGTTCATATAGATAGGATTGAGAGGGTGCAAAAGAAATTCTTAAAAACATTGGACTTTCGGACAGGTAACATGTCTACGGATTATGCAGAGAGAGCGACAAAACACAAAGTACACTTTTTGTATGCAAGACGTGCCTTAGACAATATCTTCCTATATAAAATCTTAAATAACCATATTAATTCTGCACCCCTTTTGGGCAAAATTCTTTTTAAAATTTCTCGGTCTCCCTCTTTTCGTTCAAAAGATACATTTTATATACCCTCTTTTCGCACGAACTATGCGAAAAATACCTTTTTCAGACGGTCATGTTTACATTATAATAAAGCTTCGAATGACCTCGAAATATTTTCCGACACGTTGGTTAGTTTTAGGAAAAAAATAGGCGATTTGTTGTTGCATTAGCTTATAGTTCAATTTGTTTTTTTTTTAAGTAAAACTTTTTGTTTTTTGTGTGCATTAGTTGGTTTGGTTGCTTGGTTTAATAAGTTATTAGCGTAATTTTAATTGTAATTTTCCCTTTGCTACTATTTATAATGTTTTGTAGTAATTAATGGTAATAGGTCTATTTGTATTATGTATTATTTTCACAAAAATGTAAATGATTTTACCTAAATAAAAAAAAATAAAAAAATCTAATACATACATCTAAAGCTGTCAACTACAACGGGCGAACCCGTCAAATCAGGAAGTTTTAACGATATTGGATCGCTATGTCTCCCGTGAGGTGAGCGCTGAAGGATTGGGACGAAAAACAATCCACTGTCTAGTTACGCCACCTGCCGTACAGAGGCCAACGCCTTACGGTGAGGCACCGGGAAAGGTATACAGCGGGCAGCCTCGCCCCCTGTCTACCAGTTTTGGAAGGATATCTCCGTCTGGAATTAACCACACGATGCGGTGCGGCGCCGCACCGCAAATATTTCGCCGTATGGGCGTACAGTGCACGGTGCGACGCCGCAACGTTACTACGCCGCCGGAGTAGGCGAAAAGTGTTGTAGTTAATTGTACGTAGAAATAGTGAAATGAGGTAGTCAATGCCGATATCTTCTTCGTTGGTACTCATTTTAACCACTTCGATTAAATATTAACAAAAATAAGTGAAAACAATTGAAACAAACAAGCATGTACCCTCCTTCGTTTGCACTTAACAACTGAGCGGCGCCGCTCCGGCGCATATTACCGATTTTCGTGCGGTGCGACGCCGGAACACATCGTGTGGACACCACGGATATATGTACATATGAAGGACGCCGCAGCCGCACCGCATCGTGTGGCCCGGCCCTTAGTGTACTTCATCACCCAATAATCGTATAATTAGTTTATTAGTATTATCATTATAATTTAGTTTAATTATTATAATTATGATTATTTTGGACCACAATAACTATGCTCTAAACTGCCCGATGTAGCTATCATGATAGCCAACCATCAATAGAAGATGCTAATAAAAGAAGAAGTTGTTAGTGTACTTTCTCACACATTTATCGTATAATTGGGTTATTTTTTTACCTATATCTTTCTCCCTCGCTCCAATCGTGCTATCCCTGTCTGCAGGTTGCGCTAAAGAACTTTTAATTAGAAGCAGCGACCGACTTAATTAAATCGACGATTAATTTAAGTTTGCCCGATGGAAGTCGCCTTGGAAGTTCATTGCCCATATCGCTCTCTCGCTTGCACTAGAGGATGTCCGGTCGTTGTATCGTTAGAGGCACTAACTTGATAATTATACTCGTATGAAGTGCTAGCAAATATACTCACTAACTACTTATATTTAGCCGATGTAACTACTTATGGAGTATGTATATTCTTCTTGGGTGCTATTCAATACCGAATGAAGGCAGCCATTACTTTGTGTCGGTTGGTGTTCTAAAGGGTTTATTTATTTTTTATTAATTAATTTATTTGTTTATTCACCTACTATTAATCAACATTATACATGTTTTTATACTAAAGTAAAGTTATTATTTTTTGTGATTACATTGTAAATTGTAAAGTAATCTTAGAAAATATAGCTTTCCAAATCTTGGTGTCGGCAATATCT
Organism: Micropterix aruncella; assembly: GCA_944548615.1. Lineage (NCBI taxonomy): Eukaryota > Metazoa > Arthropoda > Insecta > Lepidoptera > Micropterigidae > Micropterix > Micropterix aruncella. Next base: position 26,188,227 of record OX155970.1, read on the forward strand.
GGAATAATTCTGCTTTTGATTTCTTTTCAACATTTATTTATTTATTAGTTTATTTACTTATTACTATTCAAAGTTACAGAAAAACTAAACAATATATAAACTAGATAACAACTAGAATGTCGCGTAAAATACTAGCTATCATAGAATAAATTATTAATTGCCTGTAATTTCAACAGATGAAAGTTGACGGCAAAAATTTCGAAATCTAGTGCACTGCAAAGCATGTGCCAACAAGTTTCACCACGTAAGGTTAGTGCGCGAGAACGGCTCTGCGAAAGATGGTGCGATCGATCACGAAGATATTTTTTTGGCATCAAAATATCCACCTTAGCTAGTAAGCTAGGGTTATCAGTTTTACCTCGAGTCAGATTAAAAATATAGGATATGGTCGACATTTCTCTACTGAGACTGAGAGATTTATAGCCAACCACTCCTGTGGTTAATGCAGTCAGACACAAAAATGGACAATGACCGTACTGATTGCAGTACGAAAATCTCAAAAAAACATTTATGCACCTTTTCCAGCATATAGGTATCTTTATGCGGATTCCAAATAGCTGCATTCGTTTCCATGCGATTTCTAACAATTGAGTCTTCTACTGAAGTGTTTGGATTGCCGTATCTAAAACCCTAAAAGCTTAAATAATGTGTTTCTAGTTAATAACCGGCAGCCAAAAAAAACCCAAGTCTTTGACTTCTGTCGCTCTAGGAAGCCACACACAGCGATGGAGTTTGTTAATATTGACGCGAAAGCTACGAGCTTCGCCCCATGCATAAACTGCATCATTATCACGCTGGAAGAGTTCGCAGGCCTCAGCACTTGCAGTGGATAAAAAATAATTTGACATCATCAACAAATATTAGGCAACATCCTGATGTGACGTTGGTTCTGCCATGAGGTCTAAGGTGAGCCTGTCACTTCGGAAATAGGCCTCTTCAGATACGCTGATGATACCAGTGTTGTAGTCGATGCATTTCCTTAATCAGATCTTTAGATATTCGAATCAATCTTCAGATTTACAGGTGTTTCAAAAAAATCATTCAATTTTTAAAATTGGCACAAATTTTCAATACGATTTTTTCAAAGAACCTAATTTAATTACATTTCATCGTTAGGTATAATAAAAATTGGATGTTGATTTACAGGGTGTTCGGCAGACGGTTGTACATACGATTATGACGGACAAGTGAGGCCCTCACCTACATGCTTGGCCCCAAAAATTTAACCTAGGCCTCACGATTTTTTAAAAATTATTTTTTTGTAATATGGCGAAATTTTTCATTTCCATGGCTTTAAACTCCATTAACTTCATTTAAAACTGATTAAACAGTCAACATTTTTTTTTCGTATCTAAATTACTAGCAGAATAATAAAAAAAAAATTTGGTTCAGACAACCACCATTAAAAAAAATAGCCCTGTTTTTTTTTCAGCAATTTACGTCAGTTTTGGTGAAATGATCAATACCTCCTGTTATTTTGAAATAAAATACGTAAATTGCATACCAATAGAAAGGGCATAACTTAGAGATGTTTTGATTAAATTTGAAGCGCTCTACCTCTTTTTTTTTTTTTTTAATGCAATGAGAAATTGACATTTAAGATTATTTTTAAAGTGTTTTTGTACTTTAGGGCAATTTTTTTTTATGGTGATTATCTGAGCCAATTTTTTTTTCATTATTAATCTGCTACTAATGTAGATACGAATAAAATTTTTTTGACTATTTTATCAGTTTTAAATGAAGTTAATGGAGTTTAAAGCCATGTAAATGAAAAATTTCGCCATATTACAAAAAAAATCATTAAAAAAAATTGTGAGGCCTAGGTTAAATTTTTGGGGCCAAGCATGTAGGTGAGGGCCTCACTTGTCCGTCATAATCGTATGTACAACCGTCTGCCGAACACCCTGTATCTGTCTGTCTGAACTTAATAAACTTCGACACCGTTTGACCGATTACCATGAAATTACCATACACATATATGTGTTTTTTATGAAGAATGTTTTTATGCTATGTTGCTGTGTTGTAACTATTCGCTTTGTTGTAACTCGCCAATAGATGGAGCTGCATCACATCAGTTTCTATAGCGTTCAAACGATCGCCATTACCATTACTTAGGTATTAGAGCCCGGAAAATATTTTCGCTTTATCCACTTTGTTGTAACTTGCCACTAGATAGCAGTGCAGTATAATAACTTCTATATCATTCAACCGATCGCTATGAAAAATGTATATATGCGAAATTGAAAGTTGGGACTAATGAAAGTTGGGACTAATGAAAGAAAAGGACTAATGAATAGATGATGAAACGGTGTGTATCATAGGCTAGTTGGGGGGAGGGAGGAAGGCGGATAACCGAGCAGCGGCGGGTAACATTCCACTAGTAACATATTTTATTTTATTTTATTTTATTTTATTTGGTACCCAAACAGAATATTGACAACACATACAGTGACATATATATACTACAGTTACATGACTACATCAATATCCTTTTTATATGAGTACACAATTAGCACAATGCATGAACAATGGTTGAATGTTTTAAAAAACTACGTATAAAAAAAGGATAAAAAAAACAAAAAATACCAGAATTACAGTATTTTAAAGAGGGATGCTTTGAAGGAGCATAAACTATCATGAAATATATCGATGCGATTGTCAAGATGAAATTTGTTATACAGACGACAAATACGTGGGATTACGTTATTAACTCCGGTATAGTTTTTTGCTAAAGGTGTTTTAAATAAGTCTGGGTATCGAAGACTTCTTTTAGTAATGTTAAATTGTATTTTTTCTATACAAGAGGTATCGATTTTATTATTTAAAATTTTGTACAGGAACACTAAATATACGCGGGAACTTATGAGCTCCGTTGCAGTTTGGGCAATAAGCCATGTTGTTAAAGGGTCGGACAAACTGACAAACTCACGGTGGGCCTGTGGGCCAGTTTCCCTATGTATTAACCTTCAGGCGCTCCTGGACGGTTTGCGCACCGTGCGGCGTCAGCCAATCGATTGTGCATTCCGACTGATAGCCGAGGGAGTATTGTTTCCTGTAGAGCGGGGGTAGTTGTTAGGAAGGATGCCGTGATCCGCGATAGATTCGGTAGACACCGTAACACCGCTACGCAAGGGAGAGGACCGCGCAAGCGACCTCGAACCTGTAACTAGTCGGAAGGCCGGAGAAATCTGGCCTTAACTGATAGCGAGGGCGCTTGTTCTGCCCGCTGAGTTATCTATCCAGTGCCGGGCGGTAAAGGTTGGTCCCTCTTTGGCCAGTTGGCGGAGCTAGATTATCATTGTCTAAGTCATTTAAGCTCATCCCAGTGTTGAAAGAACGATCAAATATCGGTATACCAGCCTGGGGTGACGGTTTCGCCCGTTGTAGTCGACGCCGCCCTACCATAACATATACTATTATTACATCGTAAACTAACAAGACTTGGTTGACCCGATGGATAACCTATCAAGGTTCGCAACAATTTACCCCTCAGCGACGCTAGGGTTATAAGGATTTACCGTTTTATCTCAGACTGTTTGATCTTAGCCTTACTGATTACGCTGAAGCCTTCGATGGCGTCTCAACCTACGCAACGGCGTAATCTGTAGAAAAACCATCAAATTTCTCGACTGAATTAGCACGGGGTGCGGCCTTCAACCAATTTTCTCGAAGCCCGAGTCATTAACGGTTTACAAATAAACGGATATCCGTGTCGGCAATTTGGGACGTCGAATATTGGGTCGCTTTTTGCGCTGGGCGCGCCAGAACTTTCCGGAATTTACTGAGCCGAAACTGACTGATACACGTTTCATTAAATTTAAGAGCCCGTTCACATATTTTTTCCAGAAAGGCAAGAAAAGTGGATTTTTGGCGTTCTAATTCCAAGAAATAAAGAGATTTCTACAAACTTTAATTACTGAATTACCTGGACCATTTCTTGATGTTGACCATAGCGGCCTTTAATTTTAGATGTAACGAATATTATTTACTTATTCAGCCCATTTTCCGAAAGTCGTTATTCGTAAAACGCTCGGAAGGCAAACTTTGAGCTCCTTAATACAGTAATATCACTACAACGAAAACCGTATACTATTTTTTTTTATGTCCGTCATGTATTCTTGATGTACACTACGGCTTTATTTTTTCGGTTTTTGACCACATATCCAAGGTATACATTACTTACAATTACACAAAATTAAAAAAAAATCTTCCTGTATCATTCTAATTTTCTCAGAAATAAAATAAGATTCTTATATAATACTTATACTATATTAAAGTTCACTCTTTTAGCAATACGACATAATATAAATTATTGTCATTAGAAATGAGTAAACACTGTAAAAAACAATTAGAAATTGTGTATATATTTGCTTGCGCAAGAGAAGAGCGCTCAGTGCCGCGGTTTTTCTCCCAGGGTTGAATAGTTATTTATTTATTTATTTATTTATCCTATCTTTTATAGTTACATCCAAAAAAAAAATGCGTTCATTTTTTCAACTCATTTTAAAAGAATACCTACGCTATTTTGTAATACGGCTCTTAACCAACGCAGGAGATTCTAATCGATGGTAAATATTATTTTTTAACACGCTTTTATTAGGTCGACCTGTATGTAACTATGTAATGGAATCTAAGGTAACTAATTTAACCATCTTCCAAGGATCGTAGCGTCATGAAAATTGGCAGCTGTAAGTAGTTCTGATGACAATACAATAATATGGTACTGTCGAACTGATCTGATGATGGAGTCGGAAGATATGAACTGGAACTTCATGATGGAACATCGTACCATAGCTGTGTTTGGACTTGTTAGAAAAGTCTTGGAATGAACTTTGACCACGATTAGGTTTCAAGGTCTGATGATGAAGCCGGAAGATAGGATATCGTATCATAGCCTTGTGTATGTGAATATCGTATAATAGCCCAAAAGCGTGTTTTTAGTGTTTTTTTTCAAACTATTAATTAATTTATAAACAAAAAACATAATTTGATTACGCTCATATCACATCTTGATAAAATTTTTGAAATCTTTACGACAAAAGTGAGTTGTAACATTCCCATGTAACAATGTTACAAAACAAATCTATTGTTCCACTTCAAAACTTTCCCGGTAGTAGCCTTATGATAAATAAATCCAATAAATAAATAAATAGACCAACTTTTTTTTGGATATACAATTACAACTAAACTATTTTTTTATTTTTTGGTAGTTTTTTATGTGACATTATACTACATTAAAAAAAACGAAATATTGGTTACACGTTTTATTGTTTTCGTTCTTTGACAATGACAAAATATACTGAATATTCGAAAGTTGAACATAAGAGATTTTTCTGTACACTGTGTTTTACTGAATAAAAAAAAATATCTTCATACACTATCAATCCGAATAATAATAATAATAATAAAACGCTTTATTTCATTAATTTAAAAGGCAAGATTATTGACTAAAAGCAATAGCTTACAGCTAACATTAAAATAATGGAAAAACATGTTATGCGGTAAAAATAAAATAAAACTAATAAATTAAAGTTATAAGGGCACTTCGAACAAAAAACAATAAACCTATAATGACGCAGCGGACGCAGGGGGGAGGAAAAAATAAGGAAGAAGTCCGCCATTGTACCTTATTTTTATTGTGCAATAAAGAGATTTTCATTCATTCATTCATTCATTCATTCTTTGAGCCTGCGTTTGAAGCAAAACAAACTTGGTGCTATCCATATACTTGCGATAAAGCATTTCAGAGACGAGCTCCACGTATGGAGAAGAAGTACGAGAAGAAATCACTACTGTGACCAGGGATCGAAAGCAGTAGATTGTCTTCAAAAGTTAGAGGGCGACCGTGAGAAGATAGAGGTTTGAACCTACTTATAAGATAGCTTGGAGCGCACCCCTACAAAATTCTGAAGAGCAAACCTAGGACTCTCGTATCTCTCCTTTCTCAGGTCGTCAGCCAGTGAAGTCTCCTTCTGTACTCCGTCATATGGTCATAGTTTCTTAGGTCATAAATGAAGCGAATGCAGACATTTTGAAGCCTTTCTATCCTGGTGTCTAGATCTTCCTTGATGTCGAGAAAGGCAACATCTGAATAATCAAGGGCAGGGAGAATAAATTAATAGTTAAAAAAAACACTAAAACAAGCTTTTATAAATGCACGTAAAAACCACATCATCAGGTCTTGAAACCTAATCGTGGTCAAAGTTCATTCCAAGACTTTTCTAACAAGTCCAAACACAGCTATGATATGTACGATGTTCTATCATGAAGTTCCAGTTCATATCTTCCGACTCCATCATCAGATCAGTTCAACAGTACCATATTATTGTATTGTCATCAGAACTACAGACAGCTGCCAATTTTCATGACGCTACGATCCTTGGAAGGTGGTTATAGTTAGCGAGGAAAGTCCGCGCACTTTAAACCGCGTCTACTATCGCCTTTCTAACTTTCCGTCCGCGTCGCAGAAGTCGGGTGGAAAAGCGCGCGCAAAAAGCGCGCCAAAACCGGCGCCGCTTTTCGCCGACGTCGTCCGGTGGGATTAACAGCCCGCTGTATTCAATCCGGGCGGCTTTTCAGCGTTTGGCGACTGCCCCGTTCCGCTAATCCTCAAAAGACTCATGATTCGATTGTGCAATCGCGGCTTTGCGAATCGCGCGAATTACGGCTCTCGGACGGCCACCGGAACGGAAATATGGACTCTCGTGAAAATGCAGTATCTGATCCTGGCATTAAAAAACATATTAAATCATGCACAAACGTCAAATTAAACATTACCAAATGACTGAAAAGCATAGAGACAGAACAATGAAAAAAAAACAACGAGAATTACGACATACATAGGCAACAATGTCTGTATTACACAGTTGAGCGGTGTCGACTACATCGGGCGAACCCATCACCCCAGGCTGGTATAACGATCTATCAGCCGTGGCTGAGCGTAAAAGACTTGGACAATGATAATCCTATCTTGCTTCGCCAACTAGCTCGCGAAAGACCAACACTTACCACCTGGCTCCGGGTTAACCCAGCGGGCAGACAAGCGCCCTCGCTATTAGGTATGGCCAAATTTCTCCGGCCTCCCGACTAGTTACAGGTTTAAAGTCGCTTGCGCGCTCCTCTCCCTTGTGTAGCGGTGATTCCGTGTCTACCGAATCTATCGCGGACCACGGCATATTTTGCCCGGCTGTTCACTCGGTATCGGGTAGCCGAATGGTCATTTCAAGGGCGTCTGCCACAAGGTAAACAGCCGCACCCGCTCTTTAGGAAACACAGTAGTTTCCAGGCTCCACCGATTATTGTTTGTTTGTTTGAAAAGCTTTATTGCACACACATAAGGGTACAATGTGGTGGGCCTATTGCCAAGTGGCAATATCTTACGACCATACCGCCAGGGTTATTGTGACTAAAGGTTTATGTGGGCAAATTGATTTACAAGTAATAAATAAATACACACTTACATAATAGTCATCATAGTGTAAAATATAAAACAGTGATTAGTGACGTATGCCAACTCGATATAGAAGGGAGGAGTGGAATATAGGGACAAACATAGGAGACGCGAGGGGAGGGGGGGGGGGGGGGGGTATTCATGAGTTGAGTAAATGTCTCTTTAACGATTTTTTAAACCCGCTCAGGTTTTCAAGTTGTCTTATCGGTAAAGGCACGGAATGCCAGAGTCGAGCCGCCTGCACTGCGAAAGACCTAGACATATTACACTCATCAAAAACCTCTTATAAGAACTCAATAATAAAAAAATTGAGTCAATCTAGATGATCACAAAACATTTATACATATTATATTTCATTTAATTTAGTTCAAGGATATAATTTTGTCTCAAGTATATTCATTATAATAACTATATATCATACCTAAAATTAAATATAAATATACTTATATACATACATAATATATTTTTATCTATTTTGTCTCTCCCTTTCACCTCACTTCCCATCCTGATTCCCCCCATTCTCAAGCGGAAACAATATAAAATTATATTGCGTTCATTTTGTATACTTTATATTCGGAATCACATTCATGGATTTTTGTCACTTTTAAATAGGTTTTTATTGCATTGTATGTAGTTCTGTTTGGTTCCAGAATAAAATAAAATAAAATAAAAAAAAATAAAATAAAATGAAAGTTGATGAATGCTGAGGTTATAGCCAGTAATATATTTACCTGAGAGGGCAATGGAAGGCCATGCGATGAAAGCGGAGAGAAGAGATTATACAAATAAGTAGGACAGTTTGACTGTAGTACGCGGAAGAGTAGGACGAGTATGTGAAAATTCCCACCACGTCTAATGGGAAGCCACTATATTTGCCTGCGAAAGTTTGATATGTGATCAAACTTCTTCAGGGAATAAACAAAGCGAATACACGCATTTCGAATGCTATCTAGCTTATCGAGTAGTTCTTCATTCGCATCTAGATAGGCCACAATTATGAGTCGGAATGCACAGTCGATTGGCTGACGCCGCATGGAGCACAAACCGTCCAGGAGCGCCCGAAGGTTGATTCCTAGGGGAAGCTGGCGGCAGATCAGAATCCTACCCGGGTTTGCACTTCTGCGGGAAGGGTGCCGGATGGGTGTTGACCCGTGAGTTTGACCGACCCTACACACATGGGTCTTAGTGGCGTAACTGCAACAGGGCCGATCGCCGGCTCCAATTGATCGGGAAAAGACAAATAATCAATGATTAATCGTATCGTAAACGTTACATCCCTAATGTTTATGCCGCGTGTATGAAGTGAGAACCTTGACGCTAGTAATATTATTTAATCTTTGGTATCGGCGACGGTGACGAGAAGTGATGGAGAGTAAAGCCTTCATTTGGTCCGACTCACTTTGGCCGGTAAGTTTGCAATTTCGCCTGGCTTTAGTTGTTAATTGAGTTTTCAGAGCCGCGCGCATCTACCTCGCTAAGTAAAGAAGCTGCACTGGAGAGCAGAGGGAACTTCCGCATTGCTTATTACATTGCTGAAGTTTATTGTCATCTACCAGGTAGCTCGCTTTGGAAGCTGATAATAATGTATGTTTGTTTGTTTAAAAAACTTTATTGCACACAATAGAATACAACATGGTGGGCCTTCATGGTGGGATCATACGGCCATATCATCAAGGCTATAGTAACTAAGTGTTTATGTAAAAAAAATAATATATAAAAAGTGTGATTTTTGTAAAGTAGTGGTTATAATAAAAGAGCACAGTTACAATAATAAAAATAATAATGAAAATTAGACAGAAATTAATAACATATGTCAAACTCAATATCTAAGAGAGGGAAGGGGTTAAAAGGACAAATTGAGCTGTCAACTACAACAGCGAAACCGTCACCTCAGGAAGTTTTAACGATAGGTCGTTCTATCCCCCGTGAAGTGAACGCAGAAGACTCGGACAAAACAGTCCACCGTCAAGCTCCGCCACATGCCCGTAAGAGGCCAACGCCTTATCCGCGAGATAACCAAGTATGTTACCCAGCGGGCATACACTAACGCCTTTACTTCCAATTGCGACCAGATTACTCCGGTCTCTCGACTGGTTACGAGTTCGAGGTCTCTTGCGCGGTCCTCTCCCTTACGAAGCGGTGAAACGGTGTAAACCTAATATATCGCGGACCACGCCGTCCTTTGCCCGGCTGTTCACCCGGGATCGGGTAGCCGATGGTCGTTTCAAGAGCAGTCGCCGTAAGGTCAGCGACCACCCCCGCTCTACAGGAAACAGTACAGCTTCCAGACTCCCCCGACTGTTAGTCAGAATACACAATCGATTTGCTTATGCGCAGACCGTCCAGGAGCGCCAGAAGATTGACTCCTAGAAGATTGAAGATTGACTTCATGCGTGGGATAAGAGGACAACCTAGAAGACGGGTCAAGGGGCGGGGGGGGGGGGGGTATATATTTATTAAGTAAATGTTTTTAAGGGGGGAGCCTGGTTTAAAAGGCTAAAAAACATGTTTTTCATGGTTTTTTTTAACTTTAAGTTAAAATCTATTCATGAATCTTTAAACCCTGGAATAGCTGATTAGTCTCATATTGTTGTACGTTAAAAAAAATACTATTCTTTAAAAAAAACTATAAACGCGTTTTTCTTATTCCATATTTTTCAGTTTTGCGCCTTTAATAAAAAGATAACTACTTGAGGGTTCGAGTTATTCCAATTCTTTTACAAAAAAAAAATCTTCAATCCTTTGTTTAGTGAGTTGGAGTTGCTGGATATTAGGCAAATATATACGAAAGTAGTCCTCATAAACTATATACAAAATCCCCATCTACACCAAATCACTAAACATGCAACACAAACGAGGAGCACCACTACTCATAAGCACTTGCGTCCCAAAACAATGACAACGTTTGCGCAAAGACACTTTTCATACATAGCGCCCAAGATTTTCAATGAGTTACAATTTAATTTGAAGACGACCACTAATGGAATAAAAACAAACAAACTAATTTCTCCGCTACTTTTGGAATTTGGAAGACATGAGATTGAGGTGCTCATCTCCGTCATTCTCCATTAAACACCTAATATTTACCCTGACAAATAAAGCTTATCTTTTTATTTGTTGCTACTAGGATAATTATTATCTTTTTTTTCTGTTTTATTTATTGACTACCTACTTGACTATTTTAATTACTGGCTTTTTATTCTATTTTTATTTATTTTTTTTATTTTTCAAATATTATTACCCTGTTATTTTTCTCTACTTACTGATTATCACTGCAATTATAATTTTATTGTATTTTATTATTAATATTATTTTAACATTTTTTTTATTGGATATATTTTGATTTCATTATTACTTTTTTATTTTTCAACATGATTATAATTTAGGTATTAGTTATCATTAAAATAACTCTTGAAATTTATGCTATGTAATTATTAGAGTTATTAGATTTACCTACTATATTTCATTAATTTTTTTACTTTTTTTTTCTCAGTAATAGTACTTTAATAAGTGTGCGCACAATATAAAACGTACAAGTGACCTAGTCGAGTCTACCTTGGTACGGGCTTCGGCCTAGTTAGGCAGACTTTGTGAATAATGTTTTTGGAAAATTACTTACGAAAATAAATTTATTCTTATTCTTATTCTTTTACAATAAAAAAAAATTCTTTTGGAGTAAAATTATATTTGAACACTTGCGCCACTCATGCTAATTGTAGAACTGATATTAAATACTAAATAAGTGAAATTATGTGTTTCGACATATCCATTCAAATAACCAACACAGACACCTGAAAATATGCATTGTTCGAAGTTATAGGTGCATATTTTGACTGAAATGTATGCTGGGTCTGATAATATGGCAAGGGACAAAATCAAAATCAATCAAAATCAAAATGTTTTTATTCACAATAGAATTTGTAAAAATTGCTTTGTGACGTCAAAATATGGAATACAATTTACGGTTTATATTACAGATAATTTGTCATTCACCTTATATTTAAAATACTTTATAGATACGGGATAGGTACATTATATAATCATGACATAATGTAATATTTATCAACAGAAATATTTTAAAACAATTTAAAATATAGGTACAGTTAGAATTTAAAATAGTCATAAATTTTAAAATAGTCATAATTAACAACAATAGTCAAAAAGAAAAAAAAATACAATATACCTACATAGCTAACAATTTTCAATAAAATGAGAGAAAAGAATAATAAATCTCGATTTTATAATCATTCCAAAAAAAATCAATATCATTTATAAAATCTACTACTTTGTAATAAGCCTTCTTACATAGAATATCTTTAATTTTACTTCTAAACTGAGTGTCTGATAGACCCTGAATGTCCTCTGCAATTTTATTATAAATCCGTATACAGTTTCCCATGAAACATTTGCTTAGCTTACTTAGTCTAAATTTTGTCACTATATATTTATTTTTATTTCTAGTATTGTATTTGTGATTGTCACAGTTTTTTGAATAATGAGATATATTTTTTCGTGCATGCATAATGTTTTCAAATATGTATTGACTAGGTACAGTAAGAATGTTAATTTCTTTGAATAATTCTCTTCGGGAATACGTCTGCGCAAGTTGTATATGGCTCTAACCGCCCGTTTTTGTAGAATAAAGATTGAGGGCATACTTGCAGCTTGTCCCGACAGTAAAATGCCGTAAGACATAATACTGTGGAAATAAGAGAAATATACTAGCCTCGCAGACTATTACAGCCGACTATTATATTAGCCGCGGGATTATAAGAAACGAAAATAGAAAGCTTTTTAAATTTTAAAAACAAAGAAAAAAAATAGTTCGAAATTCGATTAACCTGCCATCAAACGAAAACCGGAACGATACGGATTTTTTGGATCTTTTTTGCAAAATGTTTAAAAACTCTTATCAGTGCGGGTTATTCACCATATTTAGTAGCACGGGCGCGAAACCGCTTCAAATATGGCAGCCGACTGTGAAATTTGGCCACATAAAACGCGTCTTGGACGAGGAGATCAACTCTCTAGTCATGGAGATAAGGGCCACGAATGTGTCCAGCACATTCATAAGGTGCCCGCCGGGGGACAAGGTGCTGGGTTTGAGACTACCATTCATGGTGCTGATCCTTAAAAACTTGAATAAATACTTCACTTTCGAGGTTACAATCTTAGACGATCAACTCATGAGGAGGAGGTTCCACGTCTCCAACTTCAGCTCACGCACCAAGATCGCACCGTTCGTGACGCTGATGCCCATAAGACTCGCCCCGAACTGGAATCAAGTGCTGATAAACCTAGCGGACTTCACCAGAAGAGCGTACAAAACGTCGTATCTAGAAACGCTGAAAATACAGATCAACGGCAACGTGAGACTGAAGAGAATCTACTTCGCCGATCGACTGTACCCTGAAGAGGAATTGCCGAAAGAGTACAGACTATACAACCCCTTAGCCAGGGACGCGAGGGCAAGAAAACAATCTTTACAGAAGAAATCGGAAGATCATGCCGACGTGACGCCACCGCCCCCCACTCCAGGCGGAGAAGATTTCATACAAACCGCACCACGCATAGTGACGAGTTCCAGTCTGCAGAATATAGTTACTCAAACAGAACAATCAATCAAAGAAATTGTCGTAGAAAACACAGAAGACACGCCCATGGCGCATTATTCCCCGATAGCGGAAACCAGCAAAGTTGAAATAGGAACGGAAGTACAAACTACAGCCGCAGAAACTGAAGTTACGGATATATCAGAAATGGCGGAAGCAGCACAAGCAGAAATAGCAGAAGTCGAAGTAGCAGAATCTATAATTGTTACCGAGCAGAATGATGTTGATGGCGAGGCTAATGCACTAAACGAATGATTCGAAAATTTGTGTCGAGATATATGTTTCATTTAATTTCAATAAAGAGTTCTTCACAATTTTTTACTTGATTTAATAATAATAATATACTCTTTATTTGCACTTAACTATGATACAAACAAGGCGAGCTTATTGTCACATGGCAATGTCTTACAACTAACCTAATTATAGTGGTACATGCGCGCACTGTGGAAAATAAAGATTATAACATTCGTGTGCATAAAATTCAGAAAACCAGTAAAGGTATTTAAAACTAAGAATGGCTGAGGAGAGGAGATTAAAAGAGGAAGAGGAGAGAAAGGGAAGAACTGGTTACTTCCTAGAAGGTAGTAATCTTTGAGGTGAGTCTTACATGATGGTTAAGAAGGCGAGTTTCTTATATTTGCCGGGAGATCATTCCAGAGTCTTGCACCATGGACACAGAAAGAGTAAGAATAGAAATCAGTATTATGACACGGATTTTTTAGCAAACTGTCATAGGCTGACCGAAGTACGAGACCGTGGGTATCTAATGGTTCAAAAAGCTCGTGGAGATAGGATGGTGTTGATTGGGAGAGTATACGATAGAGGAGAGTAAGTATATGAACGTTTCTCCTTAGGCATACTGGCAACAACTTTACCTGTGGGTTGAATTTTTTAAAACTTTCAAACCTCCCAATCAAGCTGCAATGGATTCTATTACATAAAATTAGATTTTACTTATTTTCTATTAGATAAGTTATTTAGCTTCAATTTATTATATTTAGAATACTATCACTAGTCACTATTTTGTTAAATACTATCATCCCAGAACGGATATACAATCTAGTTGGTAATAAAATCCACACAAATGTCATCTTATCTGCGTCGCAAAATAAAAAGGTTTAATACATATTATTGTATCCTACTACTATTATAAACGCGAAAGTTTGTAAGAATGTATGTATGGATGTTTGTTACTCTTTCACGCAAAAACTACTGAATGGATTTTGATGAAACTTCACAATAATATAGCTTACACATCAGAATAACACATACGCTATAATTTATAAAGATATATAGTTTTCTATCATCATTATCACAATTTCCCATCACCACGCGGGTGAAACCGCGGAGCGCAGCTAGTTATTTATATTTTTGTTGTTGCCAAAATATCACTTTCATGTTGGATAATTTTATAAAACGAAAAAATAATAAAATAGCTTGCTCTGTCTTATTAACAGATTTTGCCGGATTTCTCCGTCCTCCGGACTGGTCACGGATTCGAGGTCGCTTGCGCGGCCTCTACCTGACGTAGGCCGCAATTCAGTTGGAATTTATCGCGGGCCGTGGCGATACATTTTAAGTTTCAAGTATAGATGACGGCAGCTCGACAACTACCCTCCTCCCTGCTTTAGGAATCATAATAAATGACTAAAGTTACATAATAAACATAATATTGAAAATAATACAGAAATCAATAACATATGTCAAGTCAATATCGAAGGGAGGAATAGGATAAAAGGACATCCTACAATGAGGGGGGGGGGGGTATTTATACATATTATAAATGTTTATAATTAGATTTTTCTATGACCTTTCCGGACACACGTATTATTTTTTCATTTCAGTTAACGTTCTGTATTCCACTTTCAAGTTTCACCATGGCATGGCTGATGTACCCTCTCAACGGTCAACAGCAGACACAAAATTCGAAAAGTCGGAAAAGCCGAAAAAGTCGAAGTCGATTTCGATTTCAATTTTCGAGGGTTAAAGGGTGGCGCTAGGTAGGGGTAGGAAGGATGTGGTAGGATTTATCATATTAATATTCAGATGAAAAGTTCCTGGCTACTTGACAGGGAAGTCTTGGGGTGACACAATCGATTTTTTTGTTAGGCAGTCGTGTAAAAAGTACGTTCTAGCTAGCGTCTCTTGCAAAGAAATGATGATGAGAGCGAGACTAAATGGGAATCTACACTAACTTAAACAGTGTAATAATCAGATCTATCGCCTTAATAAATTATTAGTGTGATAAATCCTTCCGAGGTTCGCCGCTGTAAACAATGCAGTTTGGCCGACGCGGCTGGCTAAATGGCGGATTCGTTTATTTTCCGGGTATAAATTGGTGGGCGGTCGGGTTTCGCGTCGCTCTGGGCAGCGGGACGCCGCGCCGCGCCAGCGACGACTCGTTGAAATATACCCCTTTGTCGTCCGAAATGCAATAATGCCCATTGTGGGTGAAACGGGCGCGCGGCCAACTGTCTCGTTATTTATTCGCCAACAGATAGCGCTGCTTGATCTCCTACAACCCCCCCCCCCCCCACTGCGTTTTAGGGGGAAGCCACGGTTCAATGATCTTAAAGTTGGCATAGGAATACACGGTGTTCTTTGTTCACATTAATCCTGTTGTATCGGAAGTACGTGGGGAGCCAACCCAGCGATAATCACAACCTCAGGTCTGGGTCTATGCATCTCCGCAGCGAAATATGCTGCTCCAGTGTGGATTGAATCAACAAACTCAACAAGTAAATATAATAAAAAGATTAAAAAACACGACTGCCTTTACTTAAAACTAATAATTCAAGATGAGAGAAAATTGGAAGAGAAAGGAGAGAGAAATCGAAGAACTGGTTACTTCTTAAAAAAATAAAACTTTCTGAGATGAGTCTAAAGCCGCGTTCCTACGGCGTGCTATCTCGCAGGCCAAACTACGCCGCGCCAAGCCTACAGGTCGTGGAGACCGTCGCGCTTGCGCTGGTGTGTGGCTGGTTTTCCGATCCATCGGTAGTCGGTAAGTTCAAAGGCGCGGCGCGGCGCGGCGAAAGGGCGCCCGTCCCAACGACGGCCTTGGGCACGTGCATCGTTCTAACTCATTCATCCCCCATTCATTCACCATTCATTTCGTTTACGGCCGTACGTATCTGCAGGCACATGATAGAGTGGTCGAACGAAAGATATTCCGCATCTGGCCTACACACGCCGCGCGCGCTGCGGCGCCGCGCCGTGGGAACGCCCGGCTCCAGCCGCGCCAAGCTTGGCAACGTTTGGCGCGACTTGACAGCTAACAGGCCGTCGACCCCACCATTAAACGATTGTAAAGAAAGCCTGTTACCAATTTTTGCTGGGAGATCGTTCCAGAGTCTTGCACCATGGACACAGAAAGAGTAGGAGTAGAAGCCAGTATTATGACGAGGAATTTTGAGTAAATTGCCTAAGTACTCGTATGATCAGAAAACAAAATCTGTGTAAGTCTGATCACGTGTCCGAATATAGGGCACAGTTAAAAGGGTTGCCAGTACGCTAATGGAGAAATTTTCATATACTTGCTCTCCTCTATCAGGTTCTCTGCCAATCACCACCATTCTATCTCCATGAGCTTTTTGAACCATTAAGTTTCCACGGTCTCATACTTCGGTCAGCTTCTGACAATTTACTAAAAAATCCGTGTCATAATAATAATTTATATTCCTACTCTTTATGTGTCCATGGTGCAAGACTCTGGAACGATCTCCCGGCAATTATACAAAACTCGCCTTCTTTCCCATCATCTAAGACTCACCTTAAAGATTACTACCTTTCTAAGAAGTAACCAGTTCTTCCCTTTCTCTCTTTAGTATTCAGTATTCAATTTATTTATTCAGAATATACAATAAAAGCATGAATTATGAATTAAAGCTTATTATCGCATATTAGAATTCGTCAGTTTAAATGTAGATATAAAACGATTAAAGCATAAATATTAATTCGACAATAGCGTTGACTAAAGTCGGCTTTACACGGCAGACAAATAAAATTTAAAAAAAATAGAGCTGAATCCATGTACATGAGTATACATATAAAATATATAATTATTATAAGAATATTAATAGTCATCAAGCACTTTATACAAAAAATAATCACACAATAGGTAGTATCAAAACAAAATTGGAAAAAACAACGTATGTATATGATCAGGTATGTTACATTACACATTGTAGTCTACATATTAAATATTAAATTCATAATATTATTATTAAACAATAAGAACTAAAATGAGGTACCTGAAAGTTACATATTAATGTTATTCCCATTTGAAGGAATTGGCATGCTCAAAAAAATCACCCAGCTTATAGAAAGCATGTGTGGATTGTAGCTTTTGTTTAATAAATCTTTTAAACCCCTTTGTTTCCATCTTTCTTGTGGAGAGTGGTAGCTGGTTAAAGAGCTTATAGCTCAAATATCCAAAGGACTTTTGTGTCTGCGTAAGGCGTAATTTAGGCAATATAACGTCATCACGTCTGCGTGTATTGTGGGAGTGCATATTCCCGTTTACCTCTTGTTCGTCAATATTTGATTTAGCATATAGTAGACATCGTAAAATATATTGAGACGTAAAAGTCAGTATTTTGTACTTAAGAACATATGGTTCGCAGTGCGTGTCACGGGATACTCCTACAATTGCCAGGAGTATCCCGTGGAAAGAGAAAATTTTTTTCTGCTTTCTCTCCCAATATCCTCTCCTAAGGCTGTAATAAGAGACCGCAGGAACTTAATGGTTCGAAAACCTCATGGAGATAGGATGGTGTTGATGGTAGAGCACACGTAGAGGAGAGTAATATGAACATTTATTCTTTGGAGTAGGTACTGGCAACCACGTTAATCATGCCATATATTCGTACACGTGATCGTACTTACGTAGACCGACAGTGAATCGTATGCATACAATATATGAACAGAACAAGAATATATGAACATTTATTCTTTGGAGTATATATAGGTACTGGCAACCACGTTAATCATGCCATATATTCGTACACGTGATCGTACTTACGTAGACCGACAGTGAATCGTATGCATACAATCCCACTGAGGATAATTGCTATAGTACTCATATTGTCGCCAGTGGAATTCATTTACGATAATGAGGCCTAGATACTTGGACTGGTCTTTGCTCGATTTCCCACATAGTGTGAAATAAGCCAACTAGTCCCATCCCATCTATACATATTCATCAAAATCAAATCAACGCCTTATTAGCCGCGTATCCATTTACTAAGTAAACATATCCCATATACCCAATATCCATCGCATCGAGGCCTCGATAGAAATATGGATTAGTGGTGTGTGACGTCACATTAGATTAACGAGGTGGGAGGAAGGGGGGGAGGGGAGGGGGATAATTAGGCGTATTGGTCGTAGCTCAGTTGAAGCGAGTGAAGCGCTCGTCACTTGTTTATTCAGCGGGAGGCAATTTGATTCCCGCAATGAAGTTTAAATGACTTCTTCGGTCCAGTTTCCAGACGGGATATTTATATATTTAACGAATGAAATTATATTTGAAATATAGCTCAATATAATTGATAAACTTACGCTACGTCGACGAGACGCTGAATAGGCGATCAAAGGAGCTTACCTGTAAATAAAGAAATAAAAATGTTAATAATAAATATAAAATATAAAATATTCGTAATCGAGAGAAAGTTTCTTCAAAAAATTTTGAGAGTTTTCTTCTTAATATGTATAACAACTTTTACAATTTAAAGTAAAACAAATATATTTCATCTTCTAAGAAAAGCCAATGACTTGCGAATTTTTATAAACTCCCAGATAAACTTCAGAGAACATATTAGGTAACTATCTATAACTTCTTTTGAGCTTCTAGGGTTTGTGTTACGGAAATTCAATCACTTC
This sequence comes from Micropterix aruncella, assembly GCA_944548615.1. NCBI lineage: Eukaryota > Metazoa > Arthropoda > Insecta > Lepidoptera > Micropterigidae > Micropterix > Micropterix aruncella. Next base: position 26,207,172 of record OX155970.1, read on the forward strand.
AATAATAGTAGGACATACCACGATTTAGTCTTCCTTCACAAAATTACTATTAATAAATTATACTGTGATGGTGAAACATTAAACCTGAACATTTTAATCTCTTTCAAGTTAATCATAACGATTCGAGAACTTTCTAGGTTTGCAGCACACGCCTGCTTTCTAGCTTTCTCGCCGTTTTCGAAATAAGACGAATGCCGACAAAAGTTACACAATTCGATTATTATTGGATACAAAGCGGCCCCTTTGTAGCAAGGCAAACAAAAGCAGTAACCCTTTCGGGAACCTTCATTTTCCAGAAACAGAGGCTGCGTCATGGGCTTGTTTTCTTAGGACAATTCCTGATGACTCGGCGTTCGTCTGAAGACGCGCACACGTTTACAGATGCTAGTTAGGATTGACACAGTATACAGACAGTAGGCTTCATAGAATAGAAACATATATATTTGCAGCTGCTGTTACAAAAAACATGAAGAAAAGAAAAAACTAGAAGATTGAAAAATTAAAACTGTAAATAGACAAAGACTATGTAATAAAACTACAAACTCTGCAAATTCGGGGCATCTTCAGGATATCCTTTATCCTGGTTTTCAGGACACACCTATTTATTATTGGTACATACAGGAAACGACAATTTAATGATATTAATATAAAATAACCAAAACCAAATAAATAAAAAAAAAACAAAAATATGAAAATCAAAATAATCAAAATTATATAAATCCTAAAATCAAATTCAAACTATTTAATATAAAATAATGACGATACAAAATTATAAAAAAATAATAGTAATAATCAAATTATCAAGTAACAAAATATGACGTCTAACAAGTAACAAAATATGAAAAAAAAAACAAAATATGACGTCTAAACATCTTCCATTAATAATAAACTCTTATTTTATTTTATTTTTATTTTATTTTATTTTATTTTTATATAGTGGTCCTTATCCCAAAACAAACTTGAAATCGAAGCTAGCGACGTCGCGAGTCCTTAGGCGATCACAAATAGTAATACGATTACTGGACATTGTACCACAAGCGTCGTCCGCGCCGACTGTGCTGTCTTTGAACGCAATTCGCATATGGCCGCTATATGGCCGCGTCTCCGCACACGCAGATATTCAAACGTTCGTGAAATTTGAAAACCCTATTCGGGCGTATATATAACGCCATCTACAGGCGTTCGTTCACTCTTCACGTTATACCCTTCTGGTACGCGTGAGGTTGTCGATGCACGACATCCTGGGCAGATAAAACGACCATGTCGTTAGAACTGTCCAGGTGGTGGTCGGGGTTTCTCCCTCCGCCTGTCATGCGTAACCTAATAATGAACATTAAACATCATAATTTAGAGTTGTCAACTACATCAGACGAACCCGTTACCTCAGAAAGTTTCAACGATAATGATCGTTCTGTCTCCAGTGAGGTGTGCGTAGAAGACTTATAGACGATACAAACCTACCGTCCAGCTAAGCCAACATGGCCTTTAGAGGTGAACGCCTTACGGCGGGCATCGGAAAAGGTTAACCAGCGGGCAGCCTCGCCGCCTGACTATCAGTTTTGGAAGGATATACCCGTCTGGAATTAACCATCAGGACACCTCCAACCTCCCGACTGGTTACGGGTTCAAAGTTGTTTGCGCGACCTCTACCTGTTGTATATTCAGCGGTGATTCAGTTTGAATCTATCGCGGACCATTGGCATCTTTTTCCCGACTCCGAGTTCAGGATCAAGTAGCGAATTGGTCATTTTAAGAGTGGTTGACGACAGGTCAATATCCACCGCCGCTGCTTAGAAAACAGTATATTTTCATAGCCTCCCGACCCTTTCGATAATAAGTCAGAGTGCACATACGGATAGGCTGTCGCCGCACGGTGCACAAACCATCCAGTAGCGCCGGAAGGCATTTCCACAGGGGAAACCGATCCACCAGCTGTGAGGAGGCTACTGAATTGAAGCTGATACGTGAGTTGAGCCTATTAGATAACACAGTGGTTCTTGTGGCCCAAGCTACACGAAACCGTTCACTAACTCAGAAAAGGACGAACATCTTCAGAAAAGGGCAGTAAAACCAGCGCGCGGACGGGGCCTGTATACAAAAGCAGCCAACCGCCGAGCAACCGGCCCTAATGGCGAACTAACCCGGCAATCGAAAAAAGTCGAAGAGTGCGAGAGAGTGAGGGTGCGCTTCACGCAATAGACAAACCGAAAAAGCAAACGCCTTATTTCATTAATCCTACCGAATGTTATATATACATTCACTTCTATTTTTCTTTCCAGTTTGAGTGACGTGAATTATTCCAGTCTCCTGAGCTAGCCTTTGTAAGTGTCCTTTTAGTCTGCGCACCGAGCGTACGGCGTTCGTTTCGAATAGTGGTAGGCGACGTTGACGAATTTTACGAATGGTCGGCTTCACATAGCCTGGAGCCTTAACCGCTTCGTTTTAAGGCCCAGTTTCCCTATGAAATTCTTCTAAAGTAAACGGTAAACGGAAGCGTAAAAGAATCTATGGGAAGGAGTAGAACAATTGCATCAATTGCATGTTATTTCACCTTCCTCAGGCTAGCACTAATTAGGCACACAACTGTTATATTAATAGGTTAAGTAAAATTGGTAATTCACAGATCGGCGATATTACTGTATTTAACACGTCATCTAACTCTCTCAAGAAAGCAATGATTAATGACGTTGTTTATATAATTATTATAAGAAGAATTTATTATAAGAAGAATAATTTATATAATTATTATAAGCAGCAACCGTTACATCATCAATGAACTGTATGGTAAGGCAGAGGGCTTTCGTTATGCAGAAGCGTGCAGTCCGCACAATAGCACGTGTGGCGCTTGATACGCCAGCTAGGCCTCTGTTTAGAGATCTCTGCATCATGACGCTGCCGTCCATTTATATAATAGAAGTAGCGCTGTTCGTTCGCAGAAATCTAGCCAATTTTGAAGTGAATGGTGTGCATCATCACTATCCAACGAGATCCCGTAGCATGCTACGTTCGGTAAGTCATGCATTATCCAAGTCAGAGAGGCTAGCCTATATCGCCGGCCCAGAGGTTTACAACAAACTCAGCGAGCACATTAGGCAGGCGCAATCTCTTGACGTGTTTAAGAGACGCCTTAAGAGATACCTTACAGATAAGGCGTTTTACTCACTGGAGGAAAATTACTCGAGTGAAGTCTAAAATGCTTTGGTGGCTAAGTATTTAATAATCTCTTTGCATTATATCTTGTTTTCTTCGTTTTATATTACTCTTCTTTTTTTCTTCGTTTTGTTTTGTTTATTTTATTTTTTCTTTACGATAAAAAAATGTTGTATGAATGTTTGCTAATCTGTATCTGACTTGTATACCAGTATACTAATAAAATAAATATCAATATGAATATACCTAATCATAAGTATCTCAATAAATAAAAATAAAAAATGATATGTCATTGTGATTGCTATATAACAATAATAATAAGTATTCATGAATATATTTAAAAGCCATGTATGTATGACTATATAAAACAATATAACGTGCATTCGCATTAAAGTTATTTCTTTATTATGACTTATCCCTACCCACCACTATGTGTGTGTGTGTATTTCTTTTTCAAACAAAAAATTGAAATGTTTAAGTGGCAACATGTAATTAGCTTAGTATTGTTATTGTTTTTTTTGTTGTATTTAATGTATTGAGAGAGCTGTATGTTTCCTGATAATAAAATAAAAAATAAAAAACATAAACATATTTGTTTAAAAATGCAACAAAAAGCACTGGACAAAATACAAATTGATAACAGTTTAGACAATACTGTATCACAAAAATCAAGAATCAGTAAGACTAAAATCGCTAAACAGGTGGTATATTATACTAATCCAGAATTATTGCATTACGGTTATTTTTTAGATATTTATATGTTTTTTTTTACAAAAAAAGTACTTTATAAGTACCTACATACTATGCAACATAGCAGTACCTACTATAAAAAGGAAAAAAAAAACGAATTTACCGCGTGAAGTTTGTATGTAGCACCCGACGTGTCGTCGACGTTGCAGCGGCCGTTGTCCAGGGTTGACTGAAAGAACTGTCAATTGTCGGATTGACAGCTGTTTCAGCCCACCCTAGACAACGGCGGTTGCAACGTCGGGTGCAACAAACTTCAAGCGAATGTCTTAGACATAACTTCGACATAGTGTAAAACAACCGCGGTAGTCTCCGATTTGATAGTACCTACTATAAATATCTACATCTATATATTCTCTATACGGCGTCTATGTTTTATATATCTTATACCACCGTCCAACTTCCTTTTCCTAAGTACTTTTCAATTCTCTGCATTTCTCAGCGACTTTCTATTAATAAACTCAATATTTAATATATTATAACATGCATTTTTTTATTTAAATATGCTAATTCATCTTAAAAGTGTCACATCTCGCATGAAACGATTATGTTTTTTGAAACCGGATGTTTTTTTCTCTCTAATGTTATGTATAACACGCTAGATTATTGTATGCGCTGTATGTTTTCCGAAATAATTAAATAGTTTTTTTTTTAAATCCTGGACACGGCCCCACGGTCGTACTTTAATAACTCACTAAAGGTAAGTTGACCGATTTACTGTTTCCCAATATTTATCGAAACCGGTCCTCGCCCACACCCCGCGGGCTCCAGGATTAGAGGATCCGCGTCGGGAGATCGGGAAAGCAGAAGGCTCCGTCCTCGCCTTTGTGCGGATAGATAAATTCCTGTATATACGGCTATGCGACGGAAAACTCTTCTAAATTCCCGAATTGACTTGGCGCGTTGGGAGTTTCCCTGCAAGGGAATGAAATCGCTGATTTATTGTTATGCCCTTACCTGGAGACGTCTCACCTTCTTTCGGGTTTAAGAATATTGCGAGTCGTACGGCCGCGGGATATAATTTAGGTGGTCTATTATGCATAGTTAAAGGCTTAAAAAAACGAAACCATTATTTATCGCGAATATTATATATTAGTTTCCTTATGGTTCCGTGCACATTGGGCTCAACCGACCAAACTCTATGTCATCTGGTCTGCCTAAATCACGGTTAAACTCCTATCTGGTAGCCTCCTCGAAGTTAGGCTCAACCTGTCAGGACCGTTGTGAGCCACTGCCACTGCTGTCATTCTGCAGTCGGAGGTGGTTGGGATCAGAAGATCGCGGATTCGGGGAATACCTCGAGCGGAACTGGGCAGTTGGAGCACTATCTGCACTTTCAGAATAAACAAAGAAAGCCTCAGACGGCGAATAACCAGGAGGTTCTGAAGACATATATGTTTCTCATGACAGCGGAAGGTAGTCGTCGACCTGACCTCCTCAACCCTTGAATCGATCCGTTGACCACCCAATCCCGAGTGACCATGGTGAGCAAAAGGCGACAAACTGAATAACCGCTTACGTTAGGTAGAGACCGCGCAAACGATCTCCAACCCTTGACCAAACGAGGGGACGGAGAAATCCAGCCAAACCTTATACTCAGGGGTGAGGCGACCCAGTGCCTCGCGTAAGGCTTTGGCTTCAGAAGGGTGAGTGACGTAGCTAGATTAGTGTACTGTGCAGTTTCTGCGCTCACTCCAGGTTAAAAGAACGATTACATGCCGTTGTAACCTCCTGGAGTGACGGGTTCGCTAGCTGTAGATAAGACAGCTCTAAAATTCCCCCTATAATACTACTGTTCACTACATTGTTTTGTCAAATTTTCGATTTCTTGGACAATTGAAATATTTTATATACTTTTTAATCATGTATTTTTTGTACATATGATATTTAATAGTATATAATTATACGTTTTATTTTTTTAATTCTTGGACTATTTTAACATTATTTTTATTACACTTGGATTACTTTTAAATGTCATGTTGAGTATTTCTTAGACTCTTTTAATGTTATTATGATTGAATTTCATTGTTTATTTTTAAATGGTTGCTGTAATTTAAAATATATTAAGTAATAAGCTCAAAGAGCGATCTGTGGTTATAAACATGTAATTGAAATTGTGTACGCCCTGTGACAAACCGTATCGAACCTTTTTGTACCAAAATATCTGTACGTCTAACATACAGTAATCAATAACATACAGTAATACCTTTGGGGGCCGTGGTCTTCCACTTCGATCAAGCCGGTATAATACACTTGCCATTCTGATACAACATTGTTCTGTTTACACGCACTCTTTTACGGTCCATTCTGCTCGTTTATGGAATCAGCTCCCTCACTCTATCAGGCATGCAACTTCGTTGCATACTTTCAAAAAGTTGTCAAAGAAACATTTATTTTTACACAGCCACTAACGAAATACCTCACCTTGTCCTCTTCTTTATCCTTCCCTGGGCAACCTTAGCATAAGTTATTGACATAATTATATTTGTATAAGATAATTTTAAAATTAACTTTACAACATCTTTGTGTATTGTACGGTGAAAATTAGGAATTATTTTATCAAATGGTTGACTGTAAGATATCGCTATAGCGATAAGTCCGCCATTTGTGCATAAATTGTCTTTTTTATAAAACCAGTGAAATTCATTAAGTTATGTTTTTATAGCACAACTAGCTGACCCGTGCCCACTTTGTTGGGCGGTAAAACTTTTTACTTGTGATGAAATTATGAGTGTGGTTTGGTTAGTACTGAGTGCTATGATTTATTTCCTGACTGCCAAAAGAAGGGTTATATTTTTACTGCACATGTATGTATGTATTTGCATGCCAATTTGACTAGGTATATTACCGTTATTTGTGAGTGTCTCCTTGTGAGTGTCTTATTTGTGAGTGTCTTATCTCTTTAACCATTTATGCAGTAAAAGTGAAATTATATGCAGTAAAAGGGAAAAGTCTTTTGTTTTAAACACTTGAGACAATAAATTTACTTATTTTGATAATAATTCATAAATTGTTGATAAAATGACCAATAAACATGACCTAACGATTTAAATTATTTTTCAAATTTGAAAAACTACTTTTTGTGACTTAAATATAAAAGTTGACATATGCTGTCGCTGACTTTTTTGTAGGCATTATCAAGCTCTACAACTTTTCTCTAGAACTTAATCATATATCTCTCATCGTTAAGGCAGCGTTAGTTAGAAACGTTTTCGTTCGACCGTTTTTTCCGACTTACCTTGGAAATACGACTACCACGAAAAAGTCTGCATTTTTCGGATTAATATATAGCCTATGACACTCACAAATAACGTGGCTTTCTATTGGTAAAAGAATTTTCAAAATAGGTTCAGTAGATCCAGAGATTACTTCCTACAACGTCACAAACTTTACCTCATTATAATATTAATATAGATAAAGTTATTCTATTCTATTCCATTACGATTGAGATCTATCTATCTATGTAGCTATCTATGTACCTACCGCTTAAGCGACACTAAAAGCTACTAAACTGCAGTTAGGGTAGCAAACTCACGATATATATCATTATGTAAAATCACACCTCCAAGAATAAGACCCCACATTAGAGTACATCCCTCTATATTCCGCTCTCGCTAACGCAATAAATCCACTAACTGCCTTTCATTAACGTCCTACCTAAGTGCGACATTCCTATTAACGATACCCCGTTTCGCCCCCCTCGACTCGACCCCCGAAACCGCCCCCTGGGTGTAGGAGGGGGGTGGGAGCTAGCGCCGGCACGACACGATATGATTACGGCAGGCCTGTTAAATTATTTATTTGCCGAGCTAGCGAGTGTAAACGCGACCTTAATGAATCTGCTCGCTTTGTAACTGCCTGCTCGTTTTCGCGCGACCGATACGAGTAATTTCCCGACCACCCCCCCCCCCCCTCCCCCCTCCTCCAATCAAGCGCCTTATTACGGCAAAATTTAATGTTGCCGCGCTGACTGTCGCGCTGACGCGGGTGTCGTCGGGGCTTTCTCCGAGGTCCGTGACGTTTTCCGCCGGGCAATTGCCCTTTGGTAGGGCTTCAGGTGAGCCGGGCTCACTGACCCGACTAACTGGAAGTGGGATCGCAGGGCTGCGAGCTCCGCGGCAGGTACTTCTTGAGACGCCCGATGGTACATTAAAAAAATCCTTTACAACTTTACAGTTGTATAGGAATGACAAAGTATCTTACTACTATCATAAACGCGAAAGTTTGTAAGAATGTATGTATGGATGTTTGTTACTCTTTCACGCAAAGACTACTGAATGGATTTTGATGAAACTTTACAATAATATAGCTTACACATCAGAATAACACATAGGCTATAATTTATAAAGATATATAGTTTTCTATCATCATTATCACAATTTTCCATCCCCACGCGGGGATACCGCGGGGCGCAGCTAGTATTTAATAAATCTTAAAATAGTAAATGAGTTCCACTATTGATTCATACTGAATTACTTCTGTAATACAACAGTAATTTCGGACCCTTAACCAGTCGGGAGGTCAGAGGTATCCTGACGGTTCATTGCAGATGGGGGGCGAGACTGCCCGCTTTGTCACCTTCACGGTGCCTCGCCGTAAGTTGTTGGCCTCTGACGGGTATGTTGGCTTTGCTGGGCGGTAGGATTGTATCGTCCCTAAGTCTTCTACGACCACCTCACGGGAGATAGAAGGATCGTTATCGTTAAAACGTCCTGGGGTGACGGGTTCGCCCTTTGTTAATTTGAAAAGCTTTACTGCGCACACAATAGAGTACACTGTGGTAGGACTATTGCCAAGTGGCAATATCTTCCGGCCATACCGCCAGGGTTATTGTGACTAAAGGTTTATGTGGGCAAATTGATTTATAAAAGGAGTCATAAATGAATACACTTACGTAATAGTCATCATAATGAATCCAGTGATTAGTAACGTATGTCAACTTGATATCGAAGGGAGGAATGGAATACAAGGACAAGCAAAGGAGACGGGGGGGGGGGGGGGGGGCGTAGTGTAAACGTCTCTTTAGAGATTTTTTAAACTCGCTCAGGTTTTTCAAGTTGTCCTATGGCCAAAGGCACGGAACTCCCAAGAGTCGGGCCGCCAGCACTGCGAAAGACCCGGACATGAAAGTTGGTGGATGCTGAGGTATTTACAGTTATAGATTTGGCAGAGGGCTTTCGTCATGCAGAAGCGTGCAGTCCGCACAATAGCGCGTGTGGCGCTTGATACGCCAGCTAGGCCACTGTTAAGAGATCTCTGCATCATGACGCTGCCGTCCATTTATATAATGGAAGTAACGCTGTTCGTTCGCAGAAATCTAACCGATTTTGAAGAGAATGGTGTGCATCATCTTTATCCAACAAGATCCCGTAGCATGCTACGTTCGGTAAGTCATGCATTATCCAAGTCGGAGAGGCTAGCCTATATCGCCGGCATAGCAGTTTACAACAAACTCAGCGAGCACATTAGGCAGGCGCAATCTCTTGACGTGTTTAAGAGACGCCTTAAAAGGTACGTTACAGATAAGGCGTTTTACTCACTGGAGGAATATTACTCGAGTGAAGTCTAAAATGCTTTGATGGCTAAAGTATTTAATGATCTCAGCGTTTTGTCTTGTATTTCTTCTTTTTACATTATTCTTGTGTTTTTTCTTAGTTTTGTTATGTTTATTTTATCTTTTCTTTACGATAAAAAAAATGTTTGTTTGCTAATATGTATGAATGTTCTGAATCTGTATCTGAATTGTATACCAGTATACTAATTAAATGAATATAATAAGAATATGATTTTCCTGAGAGCGCAATGGAAGGCCATAGAATAAAAGCGGTGCAAAGAGATTATAAAAATAAGTAGGCCTGATTGACTGTAGTACGCGGAGGAGTAGGGCGAGTATGTGAAAATTCCGAGATCGTCTAATGGAAAGCCTCTCTATTTGCCTGTGAAAGGTCGATGTGTGATCAAACTTCTTCAGGTAATAAACAACGCGAATAAACGCGTTTTGAATCTTTTCTAGCCTATCGAGTAGTTCTTGCAGTTGTAGTCGACACCTCTAAGTACCCAAGGAGATCCCGGTACTCAGCGATACGGCAACCAGGGTTGTCGACTACAGCGGGCGAGCCCGTCACCTCAGGAAGTTTTAACGATTAGTCGTTCTATCTCCCTGGAGTGAGCGCAGAAGACTTGAGGACAAAACAGTCCACCGTCTAGCTACGCCACAAGCCCGTAAGAGGCCAACGCCTTAACAGCGAGATAGCCAGGAGTGTTACCCAGCGGGCCCTTACTCCCAATTGTGACCAGATTACTCCAGTCTCTCGATAGTTCGAGGTCGCTTGCGCGGTCCTCTCGCTTACGAAGCGGTGAAACGGTGTTTACAGAATCTATCGCGGACCACAGCGTCCTTTGCCCGGCTATTCACCCAGGATCGGATAGCCGATGGTCGTTTCAAGAGCAGTCGCCGTAAGGTCCGCCACCACCCCCGCTATATAGGAACCAGTACTGCTTCCAGACTCCCCCGACTGTTAGTAAGAGTGCTCAGTCGATTGGCTTACGCCGCACGGTGCGCAGACCGTCCAAGAGCGCCAGAAGGTTGATTCCCAGGGGAAACTGACCATAAGGCCAGAGTCCTACCCAGGCTCGCACTTCATGCGTGGAGGCCGTCGGATAGGTGTTGTCCCGTGAGTGTGACCAACCCTGAACAGAATAGGTCTTCGTGGCCAACTCAGCAAGGGCCCATTAACTCCCTATTGCCTTGCCTGTGATTGACTGTAGTACGCGGAGGAGTAGGGCGAGTATGTGAAAATTCCGACATCGTCTAATGGAAAGCCTCTCTATTTGCCTGTGAAAGGTCGATGTGTGATCAAACTTGTTCAGGTAATAAACAACGCGAATAAACGCGTTTAGAATCTTTTCTAGCCTATCGAGTAGTCTTGCAGTTGTAGTCGACACCTCTAAGTACCATGGAGATCCCGGTTCTCAGCGATACGGCAAACATACTTGCTATTATTCACTACATTTCACTATAATATAAAGCTCCGCGTGGAGCGATGCGCTTTTTATACCCGTAACGTTTCTAGCGAGGGAAACGACACGGCACGGCAAAAAATGCCGTATAGTTGCAATTCGTCATAACTCCGAAGGCGGCGCCCCCCAGGGGTCGCGCGCGAGCGCCGCGCATTTTCCATCTCGTTGCCGTTAATATTGTACTGTATCCGGGCGCTCTCGCGCACTAGAACAGGTCCCGGAGGGAGGCGCGTATGAGGAACACGGGTTTGATTAAATCCCGACTCTCCCTCGGGAGCGGCAAGATGGATGCGAATAGGCAACATTTCATGCGCCTGAAGAGGTTCTAATCGCTGGGGATGCACGACATTATAATTTCAGAGATACTCCGCCGCAAACTAGAGACGTACTAATTTAGTGAACAGTATGTGTAGTCTTAGTTTTCTGTTGTTACGCGTCAATTACCCTGAGAGTTTAATTATTAAATTATACCTTTTAGTTATTTTTTTAAGTTCATCTACAAAATACATGTGAAAAAATTAATATCAAGGTTTTTTTTTCAGGCAAAATTAGCTCGCTATTATTAATTAGCTCTCGCCTATATAGCAGGCAAAATTAGCTCGCAAGCAGATATCGTCATTACTGCAACGGTAGAAACATTTGCAATTCAATATTTCAAAAACAGTTTTTTTAAATATTGAATTTCAATTAAACTTGAATTATGAAGCTGAAGCCATTCCTACAGAATTGTGAAGCTGGAATGGAAATAAATATATAAAACATCGAAAAAAGGACAACTGAGTCTTACTTTATCTGGATGACCTGTATATGTATATCTGTTTAGTATCCATAAGCCAGACCAATCGAGTGTTGTTGACCAATCGACGTTGCCGTCGATTCGAGCTGTGTTGTGTCATTTTCTCCGTGATACGATTATGATTGCGATTTCCGTTTCGCTTAATCGTGTCCGATCATTCATTAATTAGTGAGTCAGCTGCTATGCGCGGGCATAATTAACCACTGACATTGTTTCATGCAAAGCGGATCATTTGTCTGTATTTTGCGACTGAATACAGAACATGGAGATGGAAATGTGATAGATAAAGGTGGAGATCAAATTATACAGGAGTGAGAGGGGGGTGAGCTTTTCGGACAATACAATGAGAGATACTAGAATAGAGGGAAACAAGTAGGTACAGTGGGTGGTCATATTATTAGAGCCACTGTGAATTTTGTTACTAATATGCATAATTAAAAAAAAATATTCTCCTTAACAACATGCATTTTCAAGTTTTTAAATTCGTTGACTTATGGTATTTTAAACTCACATGTAATTACAAATAATTTTAGTCATCATAATCACAGGAAATAAAACTTTCCGCGTAAAATAGTGAAATTCTCAATTTTTCTTTGAAGTTACTCTTTTTGTTGTCACGGAGAGAATGTTTACGGTAAGGTTTTTTTAATAGTTACAATGACAACTAACTATAGTGGCTTGTACATATTCATTAACTTTGACATTGTATGCCCTCATTCTTTGTCAGAAAAACTCATTTTGAATATTTTTAGAAATATTCAACGGAATTACATTTTTGTTGAAAGACTTGTGGATTATTTTTTGGGGAAAAATCTATTATACCTATATATGTATTTACACATAAAATTATACGTTTAATATATATATATATATATATATATATATATATATATATATATATATATATATATATATATATATATATATATATATATATATATATATATATATATATAATATATATATATATATATATATATATATATATATATATATATATATATATATATATATATATATATATATATATATATATATATATATATATATATATATATATATATATAAAAATATAATATATATATATATATATATATATATATATATATATATATATATATATATATATATATATATATATATATATATATATATATATATATATATATATATATATATATATACATAAAATATATAAATATATATAAAATATGTATATTATAATATATATAAAATATCTATTTCCGGAATGTACTCAAATAGACCTTTCATTTGACACTAAACAAGATATATCTATGTTAATTTCTTGACATTTCGACATTTAGACAACTACTTACTTAATATTTGGACAGTTAGTGTACCCTATGACACTCGGGATGAAATGGCGATTATAACAATAGCAAACACTTCTAAATTGGTTTCAGCATTTAAAAGTTATGGTGAAATAAAGAAACGGAAAACGTACATTCCGTTTTCATTGGGCAGCCGTGTAAAGAGATTAAGAGCGTCTAGGATGAAATACATCGAGGAGCAATGTAAGAAAAAAGTTAGTGAATGACACACGTCCTTGTTTATTTTATAAATAATAACTCGCAAAGACGGGCTATTTAAACGTATGAGCAATCAGAAAATTTGATCGTTCGAGACGGATTTAAATAGATAGACCTTGATTTAGATTTAGATAGATAGATTTAAAATCGACTATTGCGATTGTTTCACATTGTAAATAGGATTAAACGAATTTACGGCGTGTAGTTTGTAGCAACCGATGTTTCGGCATTGTTGCAACCGCCGTCGTCCAGGGTAGACTGATGTACTATATATCGGTAGCGGATCTTTTGGGTGGTATTCTTATGAATCGACGTCGAAATACCCGGCGATTGTCACCCGTCTGCCCCGTTGCGCAACCGCACCACCCATTAATAGAATATTTAAAGCCTCTGGCCAAACAATAGCGGGAGGGAGCATCAGCAATGACCCAGGGGAGGCTCGCGGCTTTTGTTCAGTCGCGGTTCGTTACGTTGCGTCTCGTTTCGACCCAACTCTCCGTCGAGACAAACCAACAAATACAATTTGCGAACAACTGCGCCGCGCATTTAGCATTTCTAATGTTTGATCTCAACGCCCCGCCGCACAGTGTGTCGCGACGAACATATTATTTTGAAAGAAAAAAATACTTTTATTTTCTACAAAATAAACAGACGCCGATAAAAAGAATAAGTAAGGTAATTTAGGATTTACTTGAAAAGTTTGTTGTAACACTTTTGCCACATACTCCAAACGAAAGCTTATTACAATAGTAACATTTCATTCTATACAAGTTTATGCATGAAGCACACATATCAATACATGCAAGACACAAATAGATACTCATCATATATGGGTGGCATATAAGATTTTGCACCTGGGCCGTAGTCATTCTTTTGTTTTATGTTGGGGCATTCTGACTGTTTTCTGTTTTAATGTGATTTCGTTTTTACTTTCTGGCTGTGATTGGTTTTTGCTTTTCGGCTGGATTTGTTTGAACTGTTGATTGTCACCCATCTCCCCGCTGCGCATCCGCACCGCCATTAATGGAATATTTAGAGCCTTCAGACAAACAATAGCGAGGGGGAGGGCATCAGCAATGACCCAGGGGAGGCTCGTGGCTTTTGTTCAGTCGCGGTTCGTTACGTTGCGTCTCGTTTCGGCCCAACTCTCCGCCGAGACAAACGGACAAATACAATTTGCGAACAACTGCGCCGCGCATTTAGCAATTTCTAATGTTTGATCGCGACGCCCCGCCGCACAGTGTGTCACGAAGAACAAGTTATTTTGAGACAGTAAAAACCCTATCTTTTTCACGAAATAGACAGACGCCTATAGTACGAGCCAACAAAAGAGAATGGGTAATTTCGCACCCACTTGCAACAGTATGCCGAGAGAACAGTAGACGCCCTCTCAAGCGACAGTGGTTTGCGGGGATATGATGCGAGGGAAGTGAGCAGAGAGGTTAGTCTCGATGGACGAATTCCTCAAAACGTTGGACATGCGGCGGCCGTATGCGAGTCATTGGACTTGTGACGTAGCTCGCTTCGTTTTCAATTTGGTTTTAAGAAAAGCTACTGTCTGTATACTGTGTAAATACTGCTCAACTGAAGTTCTCATCCCGCTCGGAATTGGCTCCCAACGTGGGTCAGAAATTGGAAGCGAATGAAAAAATGTGGGGTGGCGAGCGCGGAGAAAACGCTACCGGACGCCGCCGGGCGGAGCGCTTGTAATTCGTATTGTTTGTTTGACCCGAGCGTTTTAATTAAGGCATGTCATACTCTCTCTCTCTCGAGCTTTTCGCCGGGCGGGCTTGCAGTACGTGACGACACGAACGCCTGCGGCTTCAACGGACCTCTATGGCTGAGTGGAGCAGGCGGCCGCAGCGAAGCACTCCATCGATTACGTACCGTCTCAAATCTGCGGTGGATGGAGCGTCGCTTAGATTTTGTGGGTTCAACCGTTGATTATATAGCATATTTGCATTGTTTGTTTGTTTGCTGTTGTTGTTTGTCTCTTTATTGTGTAATGTCACAATGGGCGGGTTTATTGTCATATGATAATCTCTTACAACCAAACCTACTATGAAGTGCTTATATGCATGTGAGCGTGTAAAGGTGTCGGGAACTTACAAAGTAAGCTCAGGCGACCTAACCACTATGCCACCACTGTGTGCATTGATTATGTAGTGTGTATTAGATTGCTCACCCCTTTAGGATATTTTAGCAACCATTTTTTGCCGTCGAAATTCAGGTGGCGCTGTTAGCATTGCCGTCGAAAGTAATAGCAATTTATTTGGCCAGCTATAATAACAGCGCGAGCGACGTCACGAAACCTAATGGCTCGCATATGGTCGCTACTCCGCCAAAGCACAGATATTCCAACGTTCGAAATATTTGCCAACCTCCACCTGCGCATAACGCCAACCAAAGGCGTTCAACGAGACGCATCCCTCTGCTCACTTCCCTCGTACCCTATCCCCACATCGCCCTGCCGCTCGAAAGTTCGCTTACTGTTCGGTATACTATGATATTTATCATAAAATACACAGCGTTTTGCTCATTTCAATTCTTAAGTCATTTCAAAGTGCGACTGAGTATGATTTAAAATAGGTTTTTTTGTCAATCTGACTTATTCTGCCATTATTCATTTTGACATTATTAAATTCATTATTCAATTATTCAATGCTTGAAGAGGTTCACATTAAGAAAAAGGTCCAATGTATTTTAATTAAAAACCCCAGCCATATCGAATTTTCTCAGTTTTCCTAACTTTCTTGACTATTTTTATTCCTTATTCTTTCGATTATTGACTATTACATCATTGCGCATTTTTCTAGGTGCACTTTTATTAGGTTTAATCTGACTATCGGCGACTGGCTATTATCATTAATACTAATTTATTACTCTTTGTATTTTTTCAAAATATTTTTATTGCTCTCCATAAGATCATGTGAAATTACCAAATAACCTCATTGATTATTAGTATTATTGTCCAAAATCCGAAATTTTCGAAAATTGATTGAAAATAACGATTTTTTTTGTTAATTATTATATAACACAGAAAATCTGCGCTTATTAGTACTTATTAGATTATTTGTACTATTGCCTATACGATAATTTGCAAAATAACGAAAAATTGTATAACGTACAAAATCTGCAATTGAATGTTCCAAAATTCCTATTAACTCGTGTATTAATAAATAGATAAAAATAAGACCGAGACAATTGAAGGTGTGAGAGAGCATGGAAAGCAGACTCATTATTAAAGAATGCGTAAAACACCTCGTTTTACTGTATGACTGCATTTTGAATCCCAAGCAATTTTCATTCGAATGGAGCTGCTGAATACTCTTGCAATTGCTAGCAGTTTCGCGTTATGTGCAACATCTTCTTTTCTGGTGAGTATTTTACGTCTCAAATCTCGACCCTTTCCCAAAGTTCCGTATAACATTTCAAAAGAAAGGAAACAGCAATAAATAGACGACCCTACAATCCACCGTTTAAATAGCAAAGTCGTTAGAGTGTTGTCGTCATCCACCGCAGACGAACGGCACAATTTATCATGGACCACTGCTAAGAGCACGAAACGGAACCAATAGAGGAAATTGCCGTCGTTCGCGTCTCTAAATTCACGCCGATAGAGAGGCGATTGATGCGGACAGACAGCGCGGCAATTTCATTCAAGTCTAACAGCCATTGTTCTCTTCGGAGGACGCCTAGTTGGCGAGTTGCACCGCCAACTGATTAATTGGCAATCGTTTATTGTTGTAGGAAAGCGCCACGTCGTAGACCACGCTACAACAATAAAGGGTAGCCAAC